>JAWWEQ010005250.1:0-53111 GCA_035583055.1 Torymus tubicola
TATATATAAATCTAAATCTACAAATCTATATTATTGGTTTCCAGCGCTATATTTATATCAACCTACTATTATATAATTAGGCACAGCCATCTCATTAAAATCGCATGATGTATCTATTATTTACGATGATCTCAAATCTAAAATCAGCGCACCATCCGGTTCCCGCTTTGTATTTATATCCACAACCCACAATCCGCGTAACCGTTCACTCACCCTCTCTCGTGCTCGCGTACGCAGCAATATACAATTTTCTCTCACGCGCACGCGCACATCTATATATATATACATATATACACACACACACTTTATACATTCACGCATTCTCTCTCTCTCTCTTACTCTCTTTCGCAGGGCTAATTTGATAATAAAAGGGGGCCAAGGCGGGTTTTTCGCGTACAAAGGCGTGTGCTCTCGTAAAAATTCGCCAAAAGCGCGAGAGACCGATAGTTCGACTCTCGGTGCAATAACAGAGAAGAGAACACGAGTGTGTGTGTGAGAGAGAGAAAGTAATGCAGTTGACCTGGTAACCCGACGGCGAACGCATCTGTGTATGTATATATATAATACTACCACACACCAGGATACCGATGCGTTCGTTCGCCAATAAAAAAATAAAAAAAAGCACTCCACATATACACAGGTATGTATATTTTTATATATATATTCGCCGATATAAGCTGCATTCACATATACATACATATATATCGATCGACCTTCTGTTTTTATACACGCTTCATTTGCATCGGCGATTCGCGAGATTTTCGTGTCGTATTTTATTAAGCTCCGTCGTCGCTGCTGCTGCTGCTGCTGCCCTGGCACCGCATTTCGTCTCCGAAAGACGACGCTGGTAGTATGTAGTATATATATAGATATAGGACACACGGGAATATGAGATTCGAAGCACGCTACGCCGCTATAGCGGCGACGACTCATCCTGGATTCCCAGCGCGTCAAGACAATCAATAGGGACTCTGTTCCCTTCGAATGTGTGTATTCACGTGCGATCCCTTCCCTTCCCTCTTTTTCCCTTTCTTATATATACATATATATATATAGACCAAGTTCGCGCTTCCTCTCTGGGCCCACGCGCGCATGTGCATTTTTCACACGCCGCGCGAAGCGAACTGTTGTTAAAAGTTGGCGAATTTCACCTCTCTCGTCTTCGATCATTCTTACACGTGCATACACACCTACGTTCTATATATATGCTTTTTCCCTTATATATTTCTCACCACCACGTTATATGCTAAACGCGCCTCTATATATACGTTTCTCTCTTGGTAAGATGCGAGCGCAAGCGCTTATAATTCGCAACGAAGGTTCCTGTGCACGCGCGTGTCGACGACGACGACGACAATGACAAAGTTTTCAATTGCCATCGTACATATATATATATGTCTATACATATACATGGAATGTGTCTCTCGCACGTCACGTAGTTCCCGTAAACTCACAAGATGGCGACACGTGTATCCTCACCCTCTCCCTTTCTACTCTTATATGTATATATATACATCAAAACGTTTATATTTCAACCCTCTATATAGCAAAAGAGAGACATTATACTGCCATCTTTTCCTTTCTTCTCTTTTATACTGTCCCCTACATACATTCAGCCACGTGTGTGTCTGTGTGTCACTATTGCCAACGCTTATTTCTTTATTACACCCACGCCGCATTACATAATAAAGAAAAAGGTATATAGGTGGAGCGCATCAACGCCGAGTATGTGTATATAAAATTAGGCGAAACACGAGGCGGAGGCGAGACTCGTAGATACATCACAGCACGCGACGTCTACGTGCTCTATCTCCATTGAAAATGAAATTCGCTTGACGTCTCGTATGTATATATATATATACACACACATACACAGACGTTATAATTAGCGAGACACGCGCGCATGGTATACATATCGGGGGAGTGAAAACTTTCCCGTTATACATATATATACACATGCGCGTTCACGCGCATGATTAATTTACCCGACCTGCTGCAGCAGAGTATACTGCTTCATGTATTTTTTTTTTCATCTCGTCTACACGACGATGCTACCCCCCTGCGGTGGAAAAGCTCCATAAACGTATATATGTATATTATAGTTCTCTCGTCGCTAAGGGGATTACAATGAAGTTTTCACGCTCGCGACGAATTTCGACGTGTGCTGGCTGCTATACAGCGCTGGTAGGGGGTTATATATACAACAAGCTAGCTAGCCATAGCCCCGAGCGCATTGGTCTTTGCGTGCGCGCGAGTGTGCCCTGGAACTAAAGCAATAAATGAGTCCAGGCGCTCGCTCACTCGCGCGCGCGCACCGTTTAACCAGTTTCCGAGTTGTGGCGTTTGCTTCGAATGCTATATATAGACGTTCTGGAAACTATACTACTACTACTACTATATATGTGTATACGCGTATATATATACTGTCTGTGATGTTTGCACGCACGAAGAGCGCGGGTGGCAGAGAGAGGATCAGAGCGCACATCGCGTGATATACTCTGAACGCTCGCGGCTATGTGTGTTGTTCCGTTTTACTGGAAGTGGAGAGAGAGAGTAGAAAGTCGATCGGCTTACAATCGTCTTCTTTACTGTGTGCGGTTATACCTCGACCGCGCGCGCGAGACGCAACAGCAGCAGCAGCAAGGATGGCCTTGACCTAAAAGGAGTATTACTCACGCGAACGAGTGAGTATATAAACGTTAGCACGCACCGGAAGACGCGTTGTCGCGACGAGACGAGACGTAAGGGAGGGCGAAGGACCTTTTTATTGCGCAACGAACGAACGTCGTTCAATTACTTCAGGGCCGATCACTCGACGAGAGTAAGAGAGAGAGAGAGAGAATCAGACGATGGTGTAGTTTCATTTGCCACGAGACGACGACGACGACGACGACGCGAAGGAGTAGCGCTAAATCACTGAGAGAGACTCCTTCGACCCGATTGCACACAATGCGTTTAACGCGCCGCCGTCGCTGCTGTATATAGTTATACGTACTTACTTGCGCGAGGGAATGTCGCCTCTTTGGGAATGAAGGTGGGGATGGCTGAACTTTATCGCTGCTTTATTACTTCGTTGAGAATTCGTTTATTAAGGCGCGCAGAACACCGTGACTGCGAAGAGATGAGAATGGTGTATGTGTGTGTGTGTGTATAGAGTCAATTTTGCGTGTGCGTATATGTATATAGCAATGAGGGAGGGAGTAGCGGTATATAGAGATAGTTGAGTGAAACAATTTTTCAAATTTAATAAAGGGTGAAAGATACGGCTGGTATAAAGTGAACAATGCATCAAAACTTTTCGGCTTGAGTTTATATAGTATATAGCGGCCGCTGCAGAGTAAAAACTATACGCGCCGCGGCTATGTATATACGAGTCAAATAATTTCAACTTTGATTTTAAACAGTCAAACCGTTAGTGCCGCGCTGTTTAACTTTCCGCTCAAATTCAATTCCGCAAGTAATTGGCTAGATGGAGTGTGCGTGCAAACGCATGATGTATAAAAGCTTATACTACATATATATATATACTATACTGACCACTGAATGTCAACTTCTAGAGTAATTTTTTTTTTAAACCTACAGTGTACTAAGTGGTTTTTTTTTTTGTCGAAAAAGTTGTCCCCTCACGCGAAACTGATGCACGAACAGAGAGTCAGACGCGTGTGTCTGTGAGCACTGGATTAAAAAAAAGTAAGTTCAACGGTCGCGTAGTCTCTCTCTTTCTCCTAACTAAATAAACAAGAATGCACGTTGCCACGGTCGTGTCCGCCTTTTCTACTTATATAACCATGTTTTTCTTAATCGCGTATAGCGCAGAGCACCAGTATATACACTCACACACGTATATATATTATAAAGCCACACGGGTACATGTATGTATATATATATAATAAAGTGAAACACGAAGCGGTCTTAAACTAATCATGAGCAGCTCTCGCAAGCTCGAGAGTTCCTTAATCGCATTGTAAAATGCATGCGCGATTCAGAGCGACGCGCGCGAGAGAGCGCAATAAAAGCTCTCGTGGCGGCCGGCGACGTGAAAGTAGTAAAAGCTTATCTACAGAGCGCCAGTGTGCTCCTATATACTACTATATAGTATAGTATAGTATATACCAAGCCTCAACGTTAGCCCTTCTAGCAATCGAGTAATACGGTTAATTATATCTATAAGAGTATACGAGAACGAAAGACACCGTAAAAATGACGTGCCGGATATGAACCGAGGAAAGGAGAAAGAGACTTTTGACGGCGGTAAATCGCTCGCTCTCTCTCTCTCTCTCTGTGCGCTATAAATTGTCGCGCAATTTCCTCGAAACTTGGTCAATCTCGAAGGCGGAGAGAACAAAAGCTCTCGCTCTCTCTCTCACACACTTAGCAGAGTGAGTTGAATTTACGCGCGTACGTGTCGAGGAAGCTCAAGTGTATTATACACTCGAAGGCGAAGACGTTTATGGAAAGTCAGAGAAACGTCGCGTAGCTTACAGCAGGAGTAGCAGCAGCAGCAGGAGCGCAGCGATTGACGTTTCCGCGAACGAGTGGCTTATTGTGTGCGCCCGCGCGTCGTGGAGAATTTTCAAGGACTCGAGCGCGTGAGCGTGCTACGCTTCGAGTACAGTTTAACGTCCTCTTCGGCTGCTTCTCTTCTCTCTCTCTCTCTCTCAGGGTTCGAGATTTCCCCAAAGTCCCGTGAAAGCCCATTAATATAGAAGCCGGAGACCGTTGAATATTCCACCCGTCGTTTCTCTCTATACCAAATGCGCCTCTGCTCTGTACGCATAGAGCGAGAGAGAGAGAGAGAGAGAAGAGCCCACGGAATTAGCCAGATGATCCTTAATGGTTCTGGCGCACGTCGCTCGCGTCTTTGTTACATCGTTATACATGTACGCGCGCATATAACGATGATTTAGTCGTTTGGAGTATAAGCTATATGTATATATACAGCGTATAGGCGGAATCATCGAAAATAGCAGAGGGATTATATTTCGAACAACGAGGTGTGCAGAGATTGTTGTTGTTGTTGTTGTTGGTGTTGTTCTCGTCGTCAACGTCGTATAAAGTCCCGAACGATCGCAGGGACCAAAGCTCTGCGCGCGCGTGCGCGACGATAAGCTAATGTCGATACGCGCGCACCCGCGATCCCATAAAGATAAGCGCACGCTCATAGTATATGTGTGTGTATCGATGAAACCTCGCGGATAGTAGCAGCAGCAACAACGACGACGACGACATTGTCATATGATGGGAATACGTACCTCTGTGTATTATATTACGACACGACAGCGCGCTGAAAAGTCGAAACATTGCGGTTGTTATATTGGCTATATTTAGCGACCATGTACGTGTCGTTAACTTTAAACCCAACCCTCCTATACGTATATATGCATGAACACACACACACTTTTCTCTCCTATACGCAGATATATTCCCAGGATTCCCTGTATATTATACGGCAGTAGAGTCGGTTCGAGATTTTATACCGACCGTAAAGAAAATATGGAAAGAGAGGAGGAAGCGAACCAACGCGCGTCCGAAAATTCACGTATTCATGCGCGAGAGAAGAGATCCTCTTCGTACAGTCACTTATACAGCGAGTTACGCCAACCGTTGTTAATATTTATTCCCCGCGTGTACATATATATATACAGCTACGTACGTATACCCGTAAAATTTCTACGCTTCTCTTGGTTTCGAAAAAAGTACATACACATTAGGAGCGCCTTCTGCTGTGACTTACATATACGCGAGTGTCGCCAACGCCTCTGCGGAAAATTGCACGACGAGAGTTTCGATTTTGGCTGTACTATATATACACATCCAGTCCTAGAGAGAGAGAGAGAGAAATTATAGGCGAGACCAGGCGTGCGAGTGTTGAACTCTCGCCAGATATATATACACGAGAGTCGAGGCGGCAGAGAAACTCGTTAACTCGCCTCGCGCTCGCGTCTGCGTTTGTAATTTTCCTTCTCCGACTATTCTCCAAAGTCCAGCCGCCGCGAAGGACTTTCCTTCGACTTTCTTGCCAGAGCGTCGCTGCCATTTGCAAGGAAAAGTCGTTATAACCACGGGTGTATGTGTATGTATATATATATATATATATGCGGTACGGTAGTCCAGGACTTTATTGAGAAATTGGAAAAATGTCGGTCGCGCGCGAAGAGAGAGAGAGAGAGGAATAGAGGAACGGTTGGTGTACTATACTCGTACGAGTAGGGCATTATTGCTCGAGCGACGTCCTCTTTATCACTTTTCCCTCTCGCCGAATCCTCCCACTTTTCTGTACTATATGCGGTTTATATACGCCAGCCGCATGTATGTATATATGTACAGTAGTAGCCACGGGGCTTAGTCCTTCCTCCTTCTACTACTCCTATACGTCCTACCGGTCTCACGTAATCCATTGTGGTCCGGTCGTGCGGTGCGCTGCACGCGCTTGTATATATATATATATACAGTACTACTCTTCACTATATATATACTTTCGGAAATGGGTTCGATTTATTGTGGAGATGACCAACGGCCGCGAGTCGCCTCCCCACACGCGTATATAGATATATCCGGCCGCGCTACAGCGGTGCACTCGAATAAAAAAAAAGAAGGAAGAACGCGAGGATAAACTATAAAACACTCGGAGGCACCGTATACGAGCACCTTCGTTGCATATATCTACTACACATACACACGTGCATTTATGTGTATATATACAGATAGATTTTTTCGCTTGGCACGATTATATTGCCGCGCGGTTTCTCTGACGTTTCCATGTATTACTTTTACTATTCTATTATCCTCGTTTATATATAGAACACAAGTGTATATATACACGGTATATAACGCACTATCCTGGGGTCATCCCCGCGAGATCAAGTCGGTCCATTTACGAATTTAGCTCTGGAACTCGCTCTCTCTCTTGTGTCCTCCGAATGATTAGCCAGCGCACGAGGTGATACACGAGGCAGTCGTATATACGATCGATTGTCTCGGTGCAGCAGCCGCGAGACAGCAACGTAAATATACAGTAATGGAACTGATAAAATATTGAAAGATTGCTACTACTGCTGCTACTGCTGCTACTGCTGCAGAATCGAACTACGCTCCATATACACATCTACATTTTTGTATATATATATAACACGAAACCGTCCGAATTGGAATCTCGCGTGGAATATTAAAGCGGAGTATATATATATATATAAATATAGGGGAAAGACGTCTCGATCGCGTTCGCATGCGTATACACTTATATATACACATACACGTGTATATATATAGTATATATATATATATATGGGTAAAAAACGAAAGAATTCTTTTCCACGTTCGCGCGCGCGCGAACGAACGAAGCTGTCAGTCCACTATAGAACGCGCGCAGTTGAAATAGCTCAAGAGCTGCTGCTACTATACTCTACTGGTATGTGTATTCGCGCACGTCATTCTCTCGCGTCTCCTATACAACAGCGAAGCGCAGGGAAAATATCTGTACTGGGCCCCTGCTGCAGTATGTGCGTTAATGCAAATCGAAAAAAAGGCACTTGCAGTAGGTACATGTATGTATATATATACGGATGAAAAACACTCGCGCAGCTGTCGATTTTCGCATGAAAAGCCGAAATATATCCTACAAAAGAAAATACGTCCAGTGTGTGTATGGATATATAGAGATTTTTTTCTATATAGATTTTTGCCGTTTATTTGTTATTTTGCAACGTTCTATACAATACCTTCTAGATCGAGTTGTGTAACAAATGGTAGAGCCATATCTATAATAAAAGTATAGTGAGTTTGATGTTTCGTATACATCTGTAGACGTTGCGGTCAATGCGAAAACAACGCTAGAAAGAGAATGGAGGAATGAAAGAATAAAGCAAGAAAAGCGCAGTGATTGATGACAGAGCTATAATTATTATTAGCTATCTCTCCCCCCTACGCGCGTGCTCTCGGTCATTTCTCTCCTTCGGCGAGTCTCTCTCTCCTACACTCTCGCCTTCTTTGTGCAATACAGGTGGCTGCTGCTGCTGAGAGCCTCGTTGCATTCTGCTCTTTCCCCGTCTTTGTGTGTGTATATGTGTCTTTCTTTCTCTTTCTCTCTCTCTCTCTTTTCCAAGCACTCTTTCTCTCGTTCTCCTTTTCTTTCAGTCATCTTTTTTTTTCTACTTCTCTCCGTCTTCTCCCGTAGCGACGACGACGACGACGACTTCGTCATTGTGTCCTTGCGGAGAGACACACTACCGCAAAGACAAGAACGGATGAGCTCCGCAAAAGCTCTTTCTGATAACGCAAAACCGTGGATGGAGCAAAAGAGAAAGAGAGAGAAAGAGAGTGGGACCTTCTTTTGCGCGCGTATAAGAGTGGCAACGAGAGTATTACACGCTTGTCTCGGAGGATCTCCTTTTTCTCCTTCGTCTTGACGCCCTCGTCTCACCTCGCCTCGTCAATGCCGAGTGCAATTTGCGCTTATTGAAAAACCTGTCGCTACGTGTGTTTCTAATTAGCACTGTATATATACGTAATATATAAACTGGAAACTGTGTGTACACAGGGAAATATAATTTACAACGCGTGTATTTAATATTGATTTTATATACTAAAGTTTGTATAACACGCAAATTACTATATACACTCCAATAATCATACTTTAAGCCACGAAATCTCGTGGTAAACCAGCTTGCATATACATATACATCTATATATAGAGCTCGAGACGTACCGCATAACTAGATTTTTACAGCGAAACCGCACGTATACCACCGACAGAGCCCATCTCTTTTATATATATATAAGCCCACATTTTCCTCAGCGAGCGGACAATACAAAGGCAGGTCATACACACACATACACATCTACACATATATAGCAGAGACCCAGCGAGAGGTAAAAATTCAATCTCGAGGCAAATTTCATATACAGTCGCGTTGGCCACCACCACCACCACCACTGCTCTCGTATAGAACATCTTCTTCTCCTCTTCCTAAAAAGCATATACCCTCCTATGTACGAAAGTGTATGTGTGCACATATATATATAATATATAATGTAGACGTGCGCACGCACTCGCGGCACGGAACTTTTTACACGAGAAGCCGAAAGTTTGAGTGAGTGCACAGGAGGTAGGAGGAGGAGGAGGAGGAAGGGCTACGTGCGGCGTATAGATCAAAGGCGGCGCATAAAGCGGCAAAGAAAATTCGTCGGGCTGCGACCCAGATTCTTAAGCAGCACTATACCAAAACCAAGGTAGAAGGGGGGTGAAGGAGGAGGAGGGTAGCCAGAGGAGAAATGCGAATATATATATGTGAAAGGAGAGAGAGAGAAACGTATGTCGCGTGTGTGTTTATTCAGTTAGCCGATCTTCTCTCTGGACGACCATCGCACGCGTACGTATATAGAGAAAGACGACGAGGCAGGGCAATTCCGGGACATGCTTCTGCGAGCGTTCTCATTTCCTTGAGAGCTTCATAATCACTGTGACTCTCTCTCTCTCTCTTTCTCGCGGCGATATTGTAACCCCTCTACCCTTTTCACTGCTATACACACCGCATATATATACACGTACTCTCTCTCTCTCTGTCGGTATAGATCCTATATACGCGCGACGATAAGCAGTCGGCTCTCGTATACAATCAGCTCAATTGCATTACGCGACGTTAATTGGGTCAATTTGCGCGTCGTGGAGCCGCTGCCGTGTGGAAGCCTTCCCTCCCCCCCTTGTTTCCCTACGATTCTCTTCGTACGATTGTCTGTCTCCCGATTTATGTATTATATATATTATATATACATATGCGTAGTATTGGCAACTGCGTAACATCAATTTTACAATATATATATATACATTAATCGGATTAATTATGTTTTGTTTCTTTTTTATTTTTTATTTCGAAATAGAAATATCAACATCTCGTTTACGTTTGGTTTAACGAACACCGTATATATAGGGGGCAGGTAACGAAGAGAAGGGGAATATTTTAGCCGTTTCGGCGAAAATAATTTCGGGTGGAGTGAGAGAGAGAGAGAGAGAGAGAGAGAGGAGGGGAGAAAGCGAAAATATGAGCGTGATTACGAGGAGGATCCTAGCGAAAGGAGGACGGATAAAGGCGCGTCGACAGGAGAGAGAGAGAACTAACGCAAGGTTCCCCGTGTATATATATATATATACCAGCACGCGGCTGCGCGCGCGCGATAACGATCTAGCCGTCGTTATTTCCTTCTATCTTATTATCCCCCCTCCCTCGTACACGTTGGCTTGCACAGCTCGCTCGCGCGCGAGCTCTGCGAAATTTTCCTCCCCCCTTCCCTTTTTGCGACGAATCAGCTCTTCTGTCTCGATCTTGATAAGAAACGATGCTAATGCACATCTACTTCTATCCTGTGAACTATACTCTATATATGTATATACACATACTTCGCTATACATGATCCCTATTTCTCTCCCTCTCTCTCTCCCTCTCTCTCTCTTACTCTCTCGTTTTCCCTATAAACTTTACCCAGATGTGCTGTTTTACTTTGAATCAACTGCGGCTTTAAGCTTCCCCCTCGTCGAATTTCGGGTCCGTCATTCGAGAATGCCATTCCACTCGCAAGCATTGAATGTATATCTCTCTTGAAATGCCTGCAAGGTTAGCATTAGATTTGCCGAAATGCTGCTGCTGCTCTACTCCGTTGGTGCGAAAATAAATATTGTTTTATAGCTGTCAATACTACTATATTTACTACCTACTGCCAGGCTAAAAATCGTTATAGTAGCCGACAATTCGGCCGAACCGCTGCGATAAGCCGTTTTATTCTGAACCAGGGGCGTTCGCTACACGTTTCGTTTGTGTATAGATATATATACACACACGTGAACGCGTGAAAACCAGCCAATCGTAGAAGGAAAATCCCCCTCCTAAGATTGTAAAATATAGAAGAATATATTTATATATACGACGAGCAATATTACGTCGAGTTGATGTAGCTATATATATATAAATGCGCAGCTCTGCAAAGATATTTCCCGATCTCTATATCTATATATATATATATATCTCGTATGATATGATATATTCGCGCGTATGTGCGCTTGCATAAATGCTAATACGAGTAGTTCGCTAGCGGATGGATGGCAATGGGATTTCTGCGAGGGTGGCGGTGACTGCATCGCGACGCTCGCGCCTTTAAGCAAAGGGAATTTCGCGCGCGGTTACGGAAATGGAAGGAGATCGTAAAAGGAATGGAGAGGATATATATATGTATGTATGTGTGAGAGAGACTAGAGTGGAAAAAAAGAAGAAAAAGAAAGAAAAGTGAGAGAGAGAGAGAGAGAGGATATGGAAAAAAGATTAAGAGTAGGTGAAGTCGAGCGTACCGTGACCCGATGACAAGACAAAGGTAAAGCTCAAAGCCGACCTGAATATATATATATGTATATGTATATTTCCGTGCGCGCGCATTGATTAAACTTAATTTTCCAAAGTGGCGCGCGAGCGCGAAAAAGAGGTCAGAGTATAAGTCACTACATTCCGTCATATATATACACACACACGAGTACCACTGACATACATAAATATATACATACATATATATACATATATATAAAAGCACATACATATACATATAGAGTGGGAGACAGAGACATATACGCGCACACACGCGAACGAGCGATCATCCCGTTGACCGCGCTTTCAGCCAAATTTCGGCAGAAGACAGCGTACGTATAGGACGGTATAGAAGCTCGTGCGATCAGGGAGGGCCGGCTCTCATCTGATTAATGATCGGCTCGCTCGGCACAGCTTCTCTCTCTCTCTCTGCACACATACACATACCACGTGCATGTATGTGTATATATATATATGTACACATAGAAGCTTAAACCCTGTACAGCAGCAAGCGCACGGAGAGAGAGCCGATGCAAACGACCGAGAGAGCAGACGTTCGCCCGGTCGCGTTTAGCCGAATGCCTCGTCGGCATCTGTAAGCGACAGTCTGTGTATGTATATGTATGTATATAGGTGTATATATATACACAAGCCGTATGCGCGCATGCGTCATTACTTTGTAGCCTGTCACGAGCTTGGGAAGCTTTGCATTGCAAATGTCTCGGCGAGCTATATAACGCGCGTGAGCGAACGTAGACGACGACGACGACGAAGAAGAAAAGGGATCGCAACGCATTAGTTTATCTCTCTCTCTCTCTCTGCGTAGTGTTGAGCTCACTCGATTCTTAGCGTGCCTAGGATATTTCGCGTGGAAGAATCGTGTAGTAGTGTAAGACGCTGTTTATTTTCTGTTCGATTCTCTCACGTCGGTGGTGTGTGGTATCGTGGTTTTCGATCTTTAAATGTTTATTGCCGCTCGTTAGGAGAGGAGGTGGTAGGTACCTATAACGTTGTCGAAAAGGTTGTTGGAAAGCGAAGAGCGACGTGTATATGATTTTCGTGTCGCATGGTATAGCTGTGGTGGGTGTTTATATGTATATACAAGCGATACATTCGTCTTACCGAGTGAGGCGCGGGTATAGCAGTTATGAATTATCGCCGCTTATTTTTGGAAGACGTTAGCGCGACCTTAGAGTCTCTTTGATTAACCGATAAAACGGTAGTGGTAGTAGTAGCCCTCGGTGTACCTTGCGCACGCTAATGTCTCTCGCAAGCCTACGTATATATATATGTATATACACTCAGTGGATCTTGCGAGCTATTTTCGGCACCTGCTAATGGATAATTGATAGAGACTAATGTGCGACTGGGATGAAACGATAAAGTGGGCCGTGATGTATACTCTACGGGCGAATATTTTTGGAAAAAGTTATTTGATCAATTTCGTGGGATACGCGGAAGAACGAGTATATACTGTGTGTATATATGTGTGTGTGTGTGTATATATATATATATATTCGTTTTAGGTTGATTATCGTTCATCATCCCTCGTGGAGTATATCAAGTTGGCCGCGTGGAAAAGCAGAGTTTTCTATTTAATTGAAGCCCGTAGTGATTAATTGCAGGTAATAGAGAGGGAGAGAGGAACCGGAATGAAGTTATTTGGAAGTCAATATAGTCAGATGAGGAGATAAGTATACATATAATGTGTTTGTATACGAAAGAGCCGGAAGTTCATTTTTTATACTAACAGCTTCACATATAATCTCAAGACTACTCACAGCCTATACCCTGTGAACCCCTCCTTCATCATTTGAATTTCTCGAATAATTCATATACGTTTCGTCGGCACATTACACCACTAACACACACTCGTACTTGATGAAATTTCATTGACGTTAACACCGACGCGCGCCGCCTCTCAATACTCCTCCTAATAACTGCAAAATTCCCACCCAAACGCAACCACATACATACATACATACACACACCTATATACACTCTACACTAAACCAAACATTTCCCTCGTCCTTACTTTCCACGGCATATAATCTCCCGAAACGAGGGCCGATAAGAGCCTTAATTACGAGCTGCGAGAGGAACATTTCCTCTTCCCACCCCTTATAATACGCAATCGTATTGTTTACCCCACTGCCGGCAGAACGAATATTTACAACATTCACGAGAGAGCGCGCGCGCGCGCGCACGAGTAGCATCCCCAACAGCCGAGTCGGCCGACTTAATTCCCCATCCGCGTCGAGCGAGAGAGAGAGAGAGAGGAAACGTTATTAAACGGTCTCGCGCCGGCTAATGGGTCGTTGGTGCTGTAAGAGAGAGAGAGAGAGAAGTGGGGAATAAAAAGGGCAAAATTTGAGCTCGCTCGTTTATATACATATAGCTTACATACATACATACATACACGAGGCAATACTACACGAGTTAGAGAGTCAGAATGATGAATTCACCGAAAGAGAGAGAGAGAGAGGGAGAGAAAGCTAAGCAAGCGTAACGTCGTTACGGAGTCAAAAGCTCTGAATACCTCGCGCTCGCTTTCGCAAACGTGCGGCGCGCGAGCCTGATTATGTTTTTACTGCGCTAGCGAGAGTCGTCCTCTCTTTCAACCCGGAAATTACTTCCATTTCATCTCTCTCTCTCTCTCTCGCTTTCACCCTCGCTCTCTCTCTCCCCCTTCATCTCATTTTTCTCGAGAAGGCATGCGCGCGCGCCGCGCATGGACATAGCGATCAGCCGAGAAGTAATGCCGCTTTATACACCCTCCGCTTACTCTCTCTCTCTTCTGCGAGCGGATAATCGAGTTGAGTGTCTCACTCTCCTACCATAAGGATATAGAGCAACGCCGAGTGGAAATAGTCAGCGAATGGGCTTACGATCCGAGGTTACGGCGCACAGCAGCAGTATGCTGCTGCTGTTGCTGCCGCATTGAGAAATAGAAGCGAGAGCTGCTGTATAAAGGCGCATTAGCACCGCATCGCAAACGTCCCGAAAACAAACACATATACACATACACGTATATATACGCTCTTTATCCTACATATACACATATATATACACACTCGAAGCGAATTGTTCTATATACACATCAGTTTAAGCTGCCTCCTTCTCTCGCCGCGTTCGTTCGCGCGAGAATGAAACAGAGCGTCTGCCGCCTATATTGCCACGAGGAACAGAAGACAGCAAGCAATGGGATAAGACGAACGTCGTCGTCGTCGTCGTTTATTGTCGTCGCGCCGCGAATCAGAGCCAAAGAGAAAAGGACACGCGCGCGAGCACACCGACGGCAGGCAAGCAGCATTGTCTACGCGGGTGACAAAGAGCTCTCGATTATTTTCCTCGGGGCTTTCTCTCTCTCTCTCTTACTCCTTGAACGCGTCGACGAGGGTATAGTAGTAGCGGCCACCTTGGCGGCTCTTTTGTTCCTTTAGCTGAATGCTGCTGCTGCTGCTACCGCCGCCGCCACCATCGTCCCTTCCCGCAATTTGTATTAACGCGCGAAATCGCTCGCGGGACTAATTGAAAGTCGATTAAAATTTTAGCCGCGCTATGCGGTTGCTCGGGTACGATCCTTTCATCGATTCGATTATTATAAAGCGAGAATAAGGGAGTTGGAGGAGGGCTGATTGACTTCTCAGGATTACGGGCCATCTCCCCTGAGGGTATAATATATATATATATAGATGCGCGTTTATATATACATACTAAGACTTTTTCTCTGTCCTTCTCTTTCCAGTAGTGCAGTGAAGAATCGCAAAGAGAGAAGACAGAGAGAGAGAGGAGGGCAATCGAATCAATCGCGGAAACTCGCGATTGCGTTAATTTGCCGGTTGAAAAGGGAAATTACTTCCCGGCGCTATATCCGTTCCATCTTCTCTCCTCCTTCTTCTCTTCGCCCTATCCTCTTGCACCGCTGCGCTTTACTGTACTACTATACCACCAGGGAGAGTGAGACAGAGAGAGAGAGGCGCGAATACTGCGGATTCCCGAAGTAAGTGCCAATGCCGGCCGGAAGTTTCGGGTCGCTCTCCTTGGCTCGTTAGCGAAGTTTCTAGCGCAAGCGCGCGAGCGAGCGGGAAATCCGCGCCCCTTCGAAGAATACCAAGAGAAATGCCGCCCGTTGCTGCCGATATATTCTCCTGCCGCAGCACTGCTATATATATATATACATACATACACACGACGCTCTCACGTTGCCTTCGCGAAAGTTTCGGGGGAAGCCGCGAGGAATAGCGAATGAAATTTCACCTATATACCGTACTCTAACGTAAGAGAGAGCGAGAGAGAGAGAGAGAAAAAACGACGAGGCAGAGAGTGGATGGTTATTGGCAAACAGGAGCCGCGTGCGCGTACGCTCGATTTGTCGTCGGCGACGCGGCGGCTCCTTTTATCCCAGTCAGCCGGCAAAAGCGCGCGTCAGTGGTTGTCTCTTTTCTCCTTCTCCCTCTCTTACCTCCGATATTCATCCGAATAAAGCGACTCTTTGACGACATCGTCGTCGTCTCTTTCTTTCCTTCCGAATTCAGAGGTACTTTCGCGTCCCCTTCTCCTGTTATTGCGACTTCGCGCTTGGTCGGTCACACAACGACGACGACAATCTTTCTCTTTCTCTCTCTCCATTAGCGAATCGATCGGGCCGAATTAATCCCATTAGCATATTTCGCCTGGCGAGTCGTTTTTTTTCGCGTGGACTGAGAGGTGTTTCTTTTTAGCTCTATATATATATATATATATATAGTTATATAAACCAAAAACTTTAACCATGAGTTATGACGCGCGTGGCGAATCCGCGCACGGATGACGAAGTGAGTTTTAAGAAACATCGGTTAATAATGGCAGGCGTGCGCGCGCTTGATTTATGTCGTGTTCTTTTTATCTTTCTATACCAACCTACCTACCTACCCATACCCACACACACTCTGCCAAGCGCTATGAAAAAGGAAAATGCAGTTTATCACGAGCGTATTGAGAGAGAAAGAGAGTATGAGAGAGAACGGATCGATGAGGTTTTTTTCCTAATATAAATGTGTCGCGAGATATCGATTTATCAGGGGTCATCCATCACTCCGGGTTAATCTGTCCTTTAAGACTTTGTCCCTCATGGCACTACTACTACCTATATATATATATATATATATATACCTCGAGAGGGTTGGCTACGTTGTTTTTTTTTCTCTGTGTTCTTATATACGTTCCTCCACTTCCTATATACTTTCGTCCCTATACATACTAGCGTTTACCGGCGTCCTTTGAAAGCCTCAACCACCCGCAGCACGGCAGCACAGCCAAGCTACGAAAACTTTTCCTGGGACGTCTCGTCTAGTTTACACTTATCTAAGTCCCCGCGAGGTTCGCGCGAGTTCCTCTTGCAAGTTATCGGTGAAACTCTCAGGCTACAGGATATAAATGGCCCTGGCACGCAATCGAGTTTCGCAAGAAGGAACCCGGCGACCGAGCAAGCAAGCAAGCTACGACTGAGAGGTATAAAAAAAAAAAAATTTTTTCGACAATGGAAAGCTCGCTCGCTCGCGGAATATAAGAGCCTTAAAAAGCGCGAATATAACGCTGAAACATAATGGACCGATCCGTCATTGTCATTGGCGGTATATAGCAGCTATACTACGTGGAAGGTATAGCGAGAAAGAGCGTCTATATAGAGAGAACTCCGACAGCGTATAGAGTACTCGCGACAAAAGAAAAAGTAGTCACCCTCCCTTTCCTCTCTCTCCCTCTCTTAACGTAGAGAGATAGTGCTGGACGACAGCAGCAGTGCACATATATATACAGTGTGCATCGGTCGACTTTGGAAAACAAAGCGTCGTGCCTGCCTGCCTGCCTGCTTGCCTGTGCGCTCGACGCACTCAAAACTCGTACGCGCGCAAAGGCGGCTGGCTCTCTTTCATTCCCGGGGAAAAAGCTCAAGGTCAGCCTTGCTCGGCAAAGCTCTCTCTCTCTCCCTATGTATGTGTATGCGGGCTCACACAGGTATACAGCTATACGTGTATATGTATATATAACATGCGAGTCGCGCTTGCGCTCCTGCTGGTATAGTGGTGGTGGTTTCGAAACTTCCCCTTGATCCCCTGCCACACCCTCTCCAGTCGCCATATTGATCGGGCGCCCCCACGACCCTCGGGCGGCTGCCTCTACCTCCCCCCACTCTACTTGCCAGCGTCAGCCTCGACGTCGCTTTTCGTAGTAGTAGTAGTAGTACTAGTAGTAGTAGTAGTAGTGGTATAGGTAGTCGTCCACACACAAAGCGACGTTGCCAACTCTTTACAATACACTTATACTCACGGACATACCCTACACCACACACGAGATTTTCATTCTCGCGGTTCTTGAGGGTTGTTGTATAGCCACGCGTGTGGATCATCGACGAGATCATGACGATCGATTCGCAAGCGCTGGTGGTCTCCTGCAATTGATCTCTCTCTCTCGCGTCCTCGTTTATATACCGGTACCACGAGTGTATAGTAGTAGTAGGACCTCTCGTCTCTTTTCAAATGTCCCGCTATGTCTATATATATATGTATATTCTATAGCTAGCGCCGCACACGCTGCACGAGCTTGCACCCATTTCCTCTTACATCTCATCACCTTATCTCTCCTCCTCCTACCCTTGATTTTATCTTTACGGTTCTGCTTTTCGCCGCGGCACGTAATACAGGAGTGGCGCGCCCGCCATGCGTGTATGTATATATATGGAAAACGAGTGGAATAAAAATGCCAATGCACATATATATACATATATATATATATATATATTCACTGCGTGGCTATACACACTCCATCGCGCGGGAAATAACGGGCCGTGCGCGGCGCGCGCGGTGGGATGAGCGATTTTGGAGAAATCGATTTGCCCTGCGCGCGCGTTGCTCGCTCGCTCGTGACGGCAAAGAGATGAAAACGCCAAATGAAAATGTCAACTGGAATTCGATTTCGCTCTCTCTCTCCGCGAAGCGCTCTACTCTACCCCCCGCCCGACCCTCGATTTCATTATTCTATACATAGTTGCGTGCAGACGATGTAACGTGTGTCCTCTCCCCACTTCCTATATCTTCTACTCGGCGATATGGATTTTCTCTGAGTATTACGCTCTCGTTTGCTCACTCTCTCTCTCTCCCTTATATATTCTCTCGGTTTCATGTGTCTATGTATATATATATGTACAAGGAACGAGGGCAGAAGTGAGAAGCCGAAAGGAGAACCGCGTGAGCAGACGCACATAGTAGAGAGGTAGGAATCTCTTCTCTCTCTGTCTCTCTTTTAAAAGTCCTTTGCGGCATCGTGCACGAGTTGTTTCGCGCTCGACGAAATCGAATGAACAGATGGCTTGATTAAATTGTTTACCCCTTGCTATACCTTTGTTTCCAGAGAGCTGCTACTACTACTACTACTACTACCATCCTGTTGGCTGTTTCTTTGCCTCGAGGCAACTCTCTCACTCACTCTATGTTTTGTGTAGCTTCTCCTCGTGGTTCACGACTTTGCCTATAACCACTCGCACTCCTATATACACCACGGGAAATCTCTCTTTTTGTAGCAGCCTATATACAGGTAGGCTACGCTACGACGGTTTGTTTTCGTTTATCGCTAATACCGAGCTCTCGAGAAACTCTCTCCTTCCGCAAACAATATTATAGAGAGAGTATATATCTATAGCAGGTCCTGATTCATCCTTCGCTATATACTTGTACGTCTTCGAGGTTTTGTACACGAGGGTATAGAAGAAACCGAGAGACACATAAATCCCTATACGAAGAACCCAGAAGAGCTTCTACGAGCACACAGCTGTGCGGTGGCATTCGCGCGCGCGCGCGAGCGTTCTATCAATGACTTTTTTTCTCCTCGCACCTTGTAGCCCCACCGTTATCGGTGAGAACGAGAGAGAGAGAAAAAGACGAACGGAGCGAAACGAATCGAAATAATTTATTTCCCAACGCTATACGATCCGCAGATTACCCGCAATATTTAAGGGAAGAAGACAATGGGCGGCGACGAACGAAATCCCCTTGTACGTATACCTGACAGTGTGTATGTATATAGCTATAGTGTAGTCCTATACCACCAACGGTCGGATAAATCACGACGATTTTTCTATTGGACTTCATACGAACGAGCCATCGCTTAATTAATACACCACCACCGCCACCATATACCCTTTTTTTATACTCTTATCTATAATACAGTATATTAAACACAAAACCGATGAAAATATGCCATCACCGCTATATAACCACCATCGTGATTCGCCGAGCCACAGTTTAATAAGCGAATTCTTCTTCTGCGCTCTCGCTCTCTCTTGCCTCATCGGCCGCCGCGAGAAATTCCCTTCGGCGCGCGGAATATTCCGAGATCGATATATACCGTATACACACACACACATACATACATATATATAAATACACTCACCGTTATCGAGTACACCGGACGGCGCAAAAATTGGAGGAGAGGGAGAGAGAATTAGCGCTTTATGGGAAATCGAACGTCGTTGCGTTATATGTATACGTGTATACACATATATACATACACGGTATACGCGTGGGTGCAGCTATCTACGAGTATATAGTATAGGCGGTCCGAGTGACCTTTACCTTTCGAGAGAGAGAGAGAGAGTAGTATATGCGTGTGTATATGTGCGTGAGAGTCCAGCGAAACGAACGAGCGTGCGTGGGGTTGTTGGTATGTGTGTATAGATAGGAAGGGGGGTGAAGAGGAAGAGGTGGAGGAGGTTGCTTAGCGCGCTTTGCACGCCGTGCCGCTTTGAATTTCGACCTACATTCCTATGCGTTACAGCGCGGTACGCACATATATACATACATACACACATACATGGTATCCCGTACCGTGTAATTTCCTATATACTACTCCGCGTCGTTTGTCGAATTCGCTTCGCTACGTGTTTCCCTATCGAGCGTACGTACGTACGTACATATACGAGATGATTTCGTGAAAAAAAAAACCAAGCTAAAAGTGAACCACGTCGTGTAAAACTTCTTCTCTTGCGTTCCATGTAGCTCATATACTCAATTAGAATCGCATGCATACGCGCGTGTATGCATGTAGGTGTATATGCGCATACAGAGAGAGAGAGAGAGAGAGAGAGAGAGAGACGCTTCCTGGTATCTATATACCTATAACACACTCGACGCATCGCAAGCTCGCCTTCCTCTAAAGTATTTACCCGTGCCGCGCGTGTGGTTATAAATACACGCAGGTATTCTCGGCATCGCGCGCGCACGGACGTGCGGTATAGAGCAGCCATATACACACAGGCGTCGAGTACGTATAGTATATAGGAATTACAGTACATCGATGCTGTCGGCACGTGTGTATACGTATATATATATGCATATATAGCGTGCTCGAACGGTGATTTATGAAAAAATCAATCGCTCGCGTACACGAGGGGAGCAATCAAGTTTTCTCTCTCTCCACCCTCTATATATATACGGTAAAACACGCAACGATAATGCGGGTAGTAGTTTTTATAATAGACTCTGTCGCGTGTGGTAACTCCGCGTATGCGGTTTTCGAAAAAGCACTGCTTTACGCACTGCATACCGAAACACACAGACACACACATATACACTTAGCGCGCGTATGAATAATGATTCTCCGTGAAATGTTGATGCATGCAAAGCGAACGATAACGGGCTTTAGGAGAATGCATAATAAACAGGCGGTGGTGGTAGTGGTGGCGTAGCTCGCGCGACCCAGTTGCAATTAATTTTTCGTTTTTACCCAAGTATATAGTCAGAGCAAACGAAATGTTTATATACGCGAGCGACAATGCCGAGCGTAGCCGAGGAAATAATTAGAGTAAGAAGAAAAAAAAATGCTCAGACAGGGGAGGATGAGAAGGAGTAGTAGTAGGAGTAGGAGTAGTAGTGTGGTGGCGCTTTTTTTTAATGACGATGAAGAGGAAGAGAAAGAGTATAAGGGGTCATCCCGCGTAGGTATACGCATATATACGCGTGGAAGAGGCTTTAACACGCGCGTGACAAACACACGAGTATATAGGGAGAGGGAGAGACAGCAGCGGTGAGGTTAGCCGAATTCCCGAGGTAAAGCCGCGGGCGCGCCAACTATGCCGATTAGTTTCACATCGACTGCCGCCGTCGTTGGGTACTCAATTCATCGAGAGTGCTGAGAGAGGAACGCCTCGTTCGCCCCCCTCCCCTATTCGAAGAGAACTGCTACGTGACCTGCACTTTTTTCTTCCCTTCTACCCTCACATACACGCACACATATATATACACTCCCCTTACTCATCTGTCAATTACACAAAAGAAGCCGCCGTCACCCCCCTTATACCTCATTTTCCAAAGCGCTATTTCTATTCTCCTACTACTACTTCATTTATATACATATACGCAAAAAAAATCTGCATTTAGAACAACGCGCGGCCTTAATTACGGGAAAATTAAAAAAAAAAGAAGAAGAAGAAGGGTAGAAGAAGAAAAAAAAAGAGAGAGAAGAAGAGCAATTGAATTATATTTCGCGGAGGCTGTCCTCTCTCTGCCGGAGGGCGTATGAGCTTGAAAAGCGGCGACAAAAGCAAGAGAGAGGCCGCAAGAGAGGCGCAGCGAACCGTTCGATTTGTGGATGCGCGCTGCTGCCGTTGCCACCGGGTGAAAAAAAGTCGCGCACTAGCGCGCCGCAGAGAGAGAGAGAGAGAGAGAGTAAAGTTGGCAGCGCGAGAGAGTTGGTACGTAAAACAAGAATAAAGGTTGGTAGGTGAGAGAGAGAAAGAGAGAGAGAAAGGATTGTTCGAACCACAGGGGCGATGCATAATCCGTATATATACGCTAGTGCAACGAGAGACAATAAGAGAACGAGAAAGAGTTATTTTGGGATCAACAGTGCAGTATCATTTTTTGTTTTGTTTGTTTGTTATTATTTCACAGCTACACGGATGTGAAAGTGTTCCGAGGGGCTGATTTACACATTTTGACGAGGATGTAATCCGCGATTTCAAACATTCACGCCGACAGACGTATATATATCCGGGTATACGCGTACACACACATTGGTGATAATAATAAATAAACGAGAATGCATACGCGCGCGCGTTATCGGTTTAGCATAACTCGCGTGAGCGTTTGTTGGACGCTCAACTGCAGGAAAAGTGACGTCTACAACCGCATCTGTCAGCACTGTAAAGTGAGGGGGAGGAGGCGGAGGACGACAGAAAATGCTTATTTTAAAACTACCGCGCAAATTGGAACGAAAGTGCTGGGGGAGGTTTTGTGGAATTTGCCTCGCACTGCTGCCACCGCACTCGAAAAATTAAACACACACAAGTAGAAGCCTTGTGTTCCAACGAACAGAGCTGAAATATTCACGCGTCGCATTAAAAATACGCGATGTAACGCGATACACAAGCGTATATAGTACACAGCAGCAATTTTATCCAATCATACGAACGTATTTTTTACACGTCAGTTTTTGCAGACGTTGTCGCATCGTACACGCACAGCGAAAAAAAAATGGAAAAGAGAGAAACGGAGAATTTAGAAAAAAAAGCTCTTTTGCAAGGAAAAACAAGGAAAGAGAGAGAGAGAGAGAGAGAAAAATTGCAAAAGGCTGGTGGGTGATACTTTCCGTTATCTTTGTCTTTTATGGCTTCCGTCGTTCCAACGTTCGCTCACGTATATGTATACCGGTAGCGAGCGCGACGATCAGCTCTCCGAGTTCTCGCTCCTCTCGGGGGTCCTTGGGATTTTTTTACGGTAGCTCTTTTATACGGTAAGAAAAATTACGTGGGAGAGATGTCGCGCGCGAGTATACGCGGGGACTAAATGACGACGCGCCACCTACGCGAAACTGAACAACACGTGTGTCCTCCACCGTATATATACATACGAAAAAGAGAGAGAGTAAAAATCTCAGGAGTTTTATTTTACATACATACATACATACATACGTATATGTATACGAATCCTCGAGCGGAATTTACTTTCGAAAATTGTGCACACGCTCGAGGCAGGTAAATTTAGAAAAATACTCGTAGTAACATTTATTTGTACGTATAGAGCGAACGCGGGGGTAGTAGGGAGAAATCCGTTTTACTGCATTGCACATGCATACACTGTGCGGGGAAACTGTATGAACGCTGCACACGCGCGTGGATGTAAAACCGAAAGCGCCGACGTAATCGATTCATCGTGTAATAAAATTTTTTTTAACGACCCACGCGTGTGCACGTGTTCTATATGTATATGTATATATATATATATATACTGTATGCACAGCAAACGGTACAGCTCTTATACACATAGGAATTTAATTTTCGGAAAATAGACTAAGCATTTTCAAATATACTCCACGCGCGCGCGCGTATAACCGGATTATTTAATTTCATTCCAATTTACCAACCCACGAGAGATATTTACTGCACCACCGCCCGTAAACTCCAAACTTTCGATTCTTTTTTTCAAAAAAAAAAAGAAAGAAATATACGTGCGTTTAGCACCAGCAGTTCGCAGTATCGTACAGCAAAAACTTAAGAGAGAAGATGAACGAAAGAGAGAGAGGGAGAGAGAGAACGTGTACTAGAAGAAGAAAAAAAAAGAACGAGCGCACGCGTTGGACAAGTTCGGAAATGAAATTTCAGCCGAGCGTAATGCTCGCGCGAGAGCGAGCCCAGCAGCTTGCCCCGTAATTCCCTGGCCCTTTTTTTTCGAGCAATTTGCAGTGCTCTGCGGTACTACTATTTCTTATACCCTCACGCGCGCGTGCCCACCCAAAGAGAAACCCTGAGGGTGATATAGGAGAGAAAAGAAAAATACGATAATTGCGTTTCGGAAAAGTTAAAAAAGCGAAAGTTGCCCGCAACGCGAATTTCCACTGATAAGTCTCAAGTTTTTATATATACCTTCGAATAAGCTCCTCGCAAAAGTCTCGAGCCGATATTAACGAGTTTGCCGCATCGCATGGCTACGAAAGACAGCAGCAGTAGTATACCAGTATAGCGCTCGAGTAATCATCTCCACAAGCTCTCTTATTTTTTTCGCGCAAAAAGCATCTCTGGAGCGGGGCCAACGAGCCGCAGGGGGTCACACACACACACACATACTATATACCACAGGGCCACCTGTTAGGTATACACAACAGCACATGCAAGGCATAGCAGCAGCGTACGGCCAAGCAAGCGGCCATAATTAATTGAGCCTCTCGGCGCGCGCGCTTTCCTTTCTCTCTCTCTCTTACCCTCAGCTGCATACCGAGTATGTCGTTTGGGGTGGGTAGTAGCGAGAAATCGTGCCGAGTGCGAGCCCGCGACACATAAGCACTTTATACTACTGCCACGCGATACATACATATATATATATACATAGAAAAGAAGGTACAGTGACTCGTGGCCCCGTTGTCGTGTCGCACCTTCTTAGACCAAGACCGAATGCCCTCGAGCACCTTGCTACCCCAAAAAAAAATACACCTTATACGGTCATCTACGTACGTACCTACGTACGTACGTACGTACGGCTAATGCAATTGTTGGCTTTGTACTCAGAGCCGCAGCAGCGGCCGTAGTAATAGTAGTAGTAGTGTCGTCAGAGGACGAGAGTGCGCGCGTCATCGATCGATTATCGTACACGTATTATACGCCAGTATAGCAGGAGAGGAGGCGGTGGCATGCAGCGCTACCGTCGAGCTTTAATATAACTCGGGAGGGTGACTAGACGACGACGACGTTGCTGCTGCTGCTACTGCTGCAGCTGCGCAAGAGGACAAGCAAACAAGCTCCCTTCCTCCTCTCTCTCTCTCTCTCTCTATACGTTGTACACGGTACTCGCACGTAATCGCATGCAGATGCTCCTGCCGCGCCTGACCGTAGCACACGTGTGTGTATGTATATATATAGTATATATACGTCCATCGTTCGTTCCTCGACTACTCCATTTGCACTCTACATGCTAATGTCAAGACGACGCACGCGCACGTATACATATACATATATACACACAGATACCTAGAAGGGGAAGAATAAAAAAAAAGAAGAGGGAGAAAGTGAAGAGCATCCCTGACACCATGCTGCTAACGTCACTCCTCACGTAACTCTCGGACGTAAGCGCGGGGTTATATATAGACGCACACACACACACACACACGTACGAGGAATGACGAGGAGCGCCTCTCTCTCTTTGTCGAGTACCTCGAGAGTGTAAATATGAATGAACGCGACCGCTCGTCGCGTACCGGGACTCGCGAACTTTTAATGAAAGACGGCCCGTTCGCGCGCGATGACCTAGGATGTCGTGGTATCTACATATAGACCTGCTGCACCACCATCGCCGTCGTTTTATTAATACAGCTAATGCAAAATAGCCACTGCAACGAAGGGAGAGGGAGGGAGAGGGTTAGGTGCTGCTGCTTCTGCAGCAACGTCGTATGCTCGATCCTCTCGAGAGGGCTACCCTGAGAGTAGAGATGAAAATTGCCGCGACGGCCACAAAGGGAGAGTAGCAGCAGCAGCAGCAGCTCTTTCACCTATAGCTGTATATATATAGTATACCTGCTCCTTGGCCGACTTCTTATTCGAATGCATATAAGGTACGTATATATGTATACACAGATAGGCAAAAGCCGAAACTTATTCCATAAAGATCCCTGTCAAAACTTTAATATTGCCCGATAAAAGGACGAAACAGCCGCCGGTCTAATATAAGCGCAAGAAGAAGAAGAAGAAGGAGAGGAGAGGAGCACTTCTGGCATCGATATTGCGCTCTGCTATATACCGCCACGACGACCGCCTCGATATTCCCCCCCCTCTGCGTGCTCGCCGATCTATGGATAATTCAGCGCCTTATATTCCGCCACTCGAATTCTTCTTCCCTCTTCCTCTCAGTCTCGTCTTCTTCTTCTTCCTCCTTCTACTACTTTCGTGCCACTGGCCTCGCGGTGACACACGAGCGCTCGCGTCGTGATCAATTTCCACTGCGCGTCCGCTAATCCACTCACTCACTCTCTTGCGGTATTATACGTGTATAGACTCTGATGAAGTCCAGTGCAATGGTGTTGTACTCTCTACTATTATATATAGTTGTCGCCTGCGCGTTAGCTTAGCTCGTGCACATATATGTATACATTGTACGCAAGTTGGCGCAAAGTTTAGCATCGGCATAGTTTGCCGGCT
This sequence comes from Torymus tubicola, assembly GCA_035583055.1. Taxonomy (NCBI): domain Eukaryota; kingdom Metazoa; phylum Arthropoda; class Insecta; order Hymenoptera; family Torymidae; genus Torymus; species Torymus tubicola. The sequence goes on from JAWWEQ010005250.1 coordinate 26,503, forward strand.
TGTTGCGCTCTACTACTACTAGAGAGAGTGGAAGCTATTTTGGCCCATTATCCAAGGCAGCGCAGTAGCCGAAAGTATCCACGCAGAGATTTACCGCAGCGTGGTAAAATGCCAGAGAATGAGAGAGAGAGAGAGAAGGGCTATTGTTGTTGTTGTTGTTGGTGTATGTATATGTATACCTATCTGAAAGTTTAAACGTCGCGGAAAACGGTAGAGGGCGACGATTCATAAATCAAAGCGGCCCGCGCACACGTCGGTCTATATATTCTACCGCTCATATGGACGCGCGCGTGTGCAGGCACACAGGAAATGGTATCGATTCGGGTATACGCGCAGGTGCGCCATGTATGTATATATATATATATATATATATATGTACGTGTACAAGAACACAAGTGGAAATAAAAATCTAACGGTTCAGGCGCAGTAGTCGAAGGAGATCAAGAGGATTACAGCGCGCGACGCGAAGCCAGCCAGGCGAGAGACATCGCTAATAACTCGTACAGCAGGAACAGCTTGCAAGTCGAATCGAACGGATCTCTTCTTTTTCACTCTCGTGTATAGCGTTTGTGTATACGCTTTTTGCTACGTAGGCAGAAACAAAGACCAAACGACACTCGCGTGTGCACGTACACGCCGGATAAACGATAGGTCTAGGTTAAACGCTAGCCAGACGAACTGAAACGATGTATGTGTGTGTGTGCGACGAGCCTCCTGCTACTGCTGCAGTACTTCAGCAACGAGAGAGAGAGAGAAAGAGAAGCTCGGCTGCAACAAACCAATTATTTTCGTGCTCCAAATCCTATTCCCAATTACCCCCTTTGTGTTTCTCTCTCTCTCTCTCGCTCTTTCACCTCTCGTCTCTTGCTACTCCTCCTACTCCACTCTGCGCTCGCGCGTATATCACATACACACACTGCAAACTTTACCAGTCTCACTTCCGGGATGAAAAACTCAGCTTGGGTTCGTCCGAGTATATATACATGATATACATACTGTGTAACGCGTCACCGCTTGTATATTTTTCTATATGTAGACATATGTATGTATGTATATAGTATACGTATAACACATGGATAATTTTATAACGCAGACTTTGTTTTTCGCGTGCTACGCTGAAAAATTGAATAAAACCAGCAGCAGCAGGAGTAGCAGTAGCAACACTTCGAAGAGATTTATCATTTTTTGAAAACTGTGTATATACTCTATACATAAACTACGCGAGCACTCGTGAGGTGTATTTTTGTTTTCATTGCTCCGCGTGCTGCAAGTATATAGAGTGAAGCAAGCAAGGCTTATCGAAGAGAGAAAGAGAAGCACGGTTGATGGATCGAACGTTATCGCACGGTCCATTTACTTTTTAATATAATACCATCCCCCGTGTGTATGTATGTATGTATATGTATGTGGGGGCGGTGACGTAGGAGGGTTTTGTTTTTATTTTTATACAAGAGGGAAGGTAAAAAGTTTTTATAAAAATATAAAACCAAAGGACTTCCGTTATATTCAATATTGCAAATGCTTTCGATTTGTTTTCAGCGTGCATGTGACCATATGTGCCGAGAGCGTACCCAGTTACATATATAAATATATGTACTACGCGTACGCCAATTTTACAAACCATACTCCCTTTCTTTTTCAATGATGATATATGGAAGTATATAGACACTGACCTATTTTTTTAACATCCACGTGGTAAAGAAATATATGTAAAATTACAATAGATATGTATATAATATACTTTTATATAAGATAGCACCATTTCTATACTCATCGTTTATCTTCTCTATACATATACACGAAGCTCGCGATAGCTACGCTCGAAATCACCCGATAACTTAGCGTCAACCGCGCCTACTTGAAATGTAAATACACCTCGGCCGCTGTGCCATATGACTCAAAGTTTGGCAATATCGACAGCTCGATATGTATATATCTATATATACATGCATATATATTCAGCAATCGCTTTTTGCACACACACACACATACATACTCGACGACAGTGGGGTGGATATACCTTTTTGTAGAGAAACCGCCGAAGGGCGAAAAAATGAACTCGCGACGCGCGAGCAAGAAGATAGAAAACGGCACGTTCAAAGCCAAAATATCGCAGAAAGAGAGTGAGAGAGAAAGAAGAGAATTCTCTCAAGAGGCCTTCGGTCTCGTATACTGATAGGCCGGATTAGAATTCGAAGAGCCAACCAGGCCACCTCAGCTACGATAGATATGTGTATGTATGTACATTGCAGTTTTCCTTTGTACTCTCTCTCTCTATCTCGACAAAAAGAGAAAGAGTGACTCTCGCTTTTCTTTTCCTATATATATAGTAAATACAGGTTTGCGCATGCTCGCATTAGACCGTGTATATATGTATATTATACTTTCGTTTGATGAGGCGAACGGGAGAAACTTTAGGTATATAACGGAAAATTGCCGGAATATTTATTCATATATACATATAATATATACGTATAGCTTTAAAAGCAGCGAACAAAGAGGACTTTGATATCTTTGAGCGTTCTATCTTTCTCTTGCTCTCGGCCAAACGCTTTGAAAAAGTCATCCAACGGCTGCGTTCTCGCGACGCGACGTATCGAAGCAAGCCGTGGCGAACAATATATAAAGCGGAGGGGCGCGCGGTCAAGCTAAACGCCACATCAAAGACACGTGTCGGTACGCCGGCTAATTAGACCCAATATATGTATATACCTGCACGTATAATGCAACCTGCACATGCCAGGGCTCTTTAACCTCCTCCTCCTCCTCCTCTTCCTACATCCTCTCTACTCACCCGTTTGCTTTTATAATAATTATCGGAAATATCTTTTGCACGCGTGTGTGTATATATATATATATATATATATATATATATAATTGAAACAATTTTATACTTTTTAAGCGTTGCACGATAATTCCGAGAATTTATCATTGGCAAAGCCGTCGTCGCTATATATACGAGTATATATTATGCAGGCATTACAGACTCATTTGATCTAGGTCATGAATCTGTCAAAATTTTTCTCTTCTCTTTTTATTTTAGAGTTAGAGAGAGAAAGAGAGGAGTTAAAAGAGATGGAAATAAAACTATAGCTTGCGTGGGTACCGGAGAAAAACGAAAAGGATAAAAGGCGGGACGGTCGAAAGCTAAAACTAAAGGGAGACTGGGAGGAAGGTAGCTGCTGAAAGCACAGTGCTACAGTCGTAGTTTCTTTATAAGGTCCTTCTTTGCCCTCTCTCTCTCTCTCCTGCCTTTTCTCTCCCCACGCTCGCTCGCTCTAATGCGTCTCTTTTACCACTGCCATTGTTTTGAGCGACTCGCGGAGATATAGAGGTAGACAGAGTAGAGGAGGATTTTACACTGACACTTTTACACCCACGCGGTGCAGCCACATATATATATGTATATATGTATACGGTCTCTTCGTTCGTTTGTTTCCACGAGCGACACACTCGTCGATTTCACTTTCGCTGATGAATATTACACCTTCTCGCGTACTACTCCTGACTCGTTAAAGAGATTTTAAATCTTTTACGTACACGTGTGTTACAACACGCTGTGTATATGTGTATATACACGAGAGCGTAGAATTTTTTACTTTGACGTTGCTTTTTCTCCTTTTTTATTTAACTTATACACATACATACTTGACAGATTTTTTACACGACTTGCTCCTATTTAAGTTTAAACATATTTATACATATATAATAGTTACAACAAAAAACCTTTTAATTAATGTATACAAAGTTACGTATAGAATAATTTACGGCACGAAAAAAATAATCGACGTGATGTGAACGAGACATAAATATAAGAGAATAGAAGTGAATAGAGAGTACTAGGCTGTCATGCAGGTACGTGTGTGTCTGTGTCGTGGATGGATTGTATAAGTGGCGAATCGCGAAGATCGAGCGAGAGAATGGAAAGGAGATAGATAGAGAGAGACACAGATGAAATGCAATGCGCTCGCGAAAGGCTTTTTCAACTGGAGAACCATCGCGCAGTCTAGATGGAAATCGCAGCCGATTTACTCCAATAATGGATATATAACGGCTCTTTCCACGTAAACCCGTTCTCCTCTCTCTTTTCCTCTCTCACATTTGCTCTATATGAATTTCAAAGTAATCCCCCTTCTCCCCTGCAATTTCAGCTGTTGGCTATTCTTTTATCTGACCTACCCGGACTCGCGCCTCGCCGAAAAAAAAGGGAGCAGATGAGTAGTAGTAGTACCCTTTTCGTGAGCTCGCGTATTAAAACTTGCACTCGGCTCGGCCATAGCCGCAGGAAATTAAAAGCCTGCCATCACAGCTGACGAGAGTGACAGGTGCATTAGATAAAGAGAAAAAGAGAGATGGGAAGAAGAGATCGTATATATATATATATATAAAGATGAAATCTCAATTCTTGCGTCTTATTAAAAAAAGCTCGCCAGCGCGCGAGTTCTCTCATCGAGATATAATAATAATAGCCGCGCGTTCGCGTAGCTACGAGAGCAGCGACGGAGGGGTTAAAGACGCTAGCCAATCGGGTAGCACCGAGCGTCACGAGGTCGAGAGGCGATTTCCCCTTGTAGCAGTAGCCCCTCTCTCTCTCTCTCTCTCTTACCCCCTACCTTCTTCGCTATACCTCCTCCTTCACGGGCCGAAGTTAAGGACACTGAAAGCGGAGCCGTAAGACGTTCCAAGTCCCGTCGGCAACAATGGGAACGTCAATCAATTGTTCGACTATCAGACTTTCAGTGTTCTCTCTCACAGAGCTGAACGCGAACGCGCCTAGCTATACGTCGATCGATCGAGCACATGTTCGTTGAAAAGGAATTCGCTCCTGCAGAGAGAGAGAGAGAGAGAGAAGTGCCATTCAGACTAGCTCGAGGCGCCCGAGGGATTGGCTTTCTCCGTTCGTTAAAAAATGCAAAGGGGGGTAGAGAAAGGGGTGAGGGAGCTTTCAAAGTTTTTCTTCTTTTTTTTCATTGCAAACCGAGAGCGCGCGATTCTCTTAATCCGAATTACGGGTATATAAGATCTTAGCGCCAAGTATAATTGCCACTCGCCTGCTCGTTCGAAATTTGCACACCTCTGGTGGTGGTAGTATTATAAGACGAATCGATTTTTATATGGGTATATACTTAGAAGTATATATGCACCGCGTGATATGTAAGACAGCTACGGCTGTTATCTTGGCATTATGCATTCGCTCTCTCTCTCTCTCTGGCAAGATCCATCTTCCCGCCATCTCTGAAGTAGAGGAATTCGCGTTGCGATCTACCAGCGCATGAATATCTCCCGCGCTTGCGCGTATATTACGCATCGTCTACGCTTTATGCAAATTGCCGAATCTTTGCACAGCAGCGAACTCAAAAGCACGTCTCTCACTCTCTCAAAGATGTTCTCTCGAAGTTTAGCTCTCTCCCTCTCTCTGATTCCCTTCTCGCTGCCAGAACGCTGTCGACTCGCGTACAATGCGTACACATCGGAATAACCCCGCGGAGTGAGCAAGTAAAGCGTGGGTGGAGGTAAAAACTACCGAGGCCGACTTTGATCCAATTTCAATATGCTCCTGGAACGTTACTGAATTCCGCCTTCCCTCCTATAAGTTATTCCCGGAAATAGCAAAGTACCAGTAGTAGTAGTAGTAGTAATCGTAGAACCATCTAATAGCAAGCGTTCCAATGAAATTCCAAAGCCACTCAAAGATCTAAAATATATATATAACGTTACACGCATACACATTGCTCGATCGAATACTCCCCGTATGTGTTTATATATATTCGAGATGCTGGCGCTACGTTGCTGCATGTTAATTAGTGGTTTTCTTCCCTTTGATCGTTTTGATATTCCTGCAGTCGCGCCGCGTGCGTGTATAACTATTACGCAAGCGTCGCGTCCTCCTTACCCCCTACTCGGTAGTTACGGGCAATTTTGACACGTGCTTCGTACCTTGCAAAATAACAGCTACTACCAGCGACGCCGTTGCAGTTGCCACGTTTCAAACCTCTATAATTTTCTATACCACCCGCGAGTGACTGCTACAGACTCGAAACTCGTATATATGTATACGAGAGAGGCTTCACTCTCTATATATATGTACCATGGAATGTGTCACATACTATATACTCGCGAGCGCGAGATTACGATGCTACCAGCAATACTATCCCACACACACACATATATACGTTTTTTTTATCGGCCTCTCTCTACCTCGTGTCGTTTTAATGCTCTCGTTGCGCGGCTGGCGACGAGCTCGTTTCCGCAGATACATTCGTTAAATAAACGCGCTAATGACCGTCGAGTAGGTAGTCAGTTTTACGATTCCCGGTGTATATATGTACACATACCAACTCTACTATACTATACGTATATATTCGGCGTATGGCCAAACGATATGGAGTTCCATATTTCCGCGATGGTTTTGAAATCGATACCGTCGCCGCGTGCGCTCACTCTCTGGATATATAAAACGCACGCGCGCGCGCGCGCGACAGGTATAGCGTGCGTGTAAAAAATTTATCCCATCCCACTCGCCACTCGCGGAATCGTCGAAGATTTGTCATCGATATTCCATATCCACGTGAGTACTAATAGTAGTAGTAGAGCACTCGATTTCAGCCTCTTTTCCTCGTGCCCTTTCCTTGCTCTATATATTATACTCACCAGTACGCGTGTATATATATATATATATAGTAACCGTAATAGGATTCCGTTAACTTCTTCATCTGTGCAGCAAGCCGCGTTCTTATAGTAAGGAACAAAAGGAGGACGTATTATACAGGTAACTTTCAAATCGCCTTTGAAACTCGCAAGATCGGATATATTTTATATATATGTCCTATGCTTCTTTCTACTATATATATATAGTGATATATCCTATCAAGAGATTTTCGCTGATTTTCTCTTTTTATATATCTATACATTTTTTACTATAATATATATGTCAAGGAGAAGAAATCTTCGCTGAAGAAAATCCGAACCCTTTTAAACTATACGAATATCTTCCATACGAGCGCACGTCTTTGACCTCTTGAAATCGTGCTGGCTCGACTCACGACTATTATACACTCTACATGTTTCCACTACGGGTCGACGTACCTTTAATGGCTGTCGAAATTCAAATGGGGAAGCCACACACACACACGAGGTTTCGCCTATTAAAGGTATATTACAAACGAGACTATTTTGCGCCGGTGTAGCACTTTTTTGTGTGCCACCTGCAAACAAGACGGCCGACGTCGTCGTCGACGATTATGGAGTATAGACGAGCTCACGTTCGCGCGCTTATAATTATGGAGTACTCAGCGAGGGGGTTGGCTTAAAGGGCGCCTTTAATTACGCGGAAATATTATAATTATTTGGTGTGGCTTTATTATTATTATTAACGTTAAAAACTAATGTATTACCGGCTTATATAATACAGTTATTAGGTAACCGTTACTCCTTGGTGTGTATATATATATATACTATATATAAAAAAGTGAAACAAATGGTTCGAGACACGCCACCGCGATATTAACATTTTTATCAGCCGCCCCCCTCCTCCTCCTCCTCCTTCCCTTCTCGTGCCGTTATTACGTCGAGCGCGAGTCAGCACTTATGCATCTTGTACGTATTCTTATCTGCCTTGTACCTCCTACACATTTCTCTCATGAATCATAATTTTCTACGTCTCACGAAAATTTCAGATAGTATATATATATACATATCGAAATCGATATACCATACACTACTACTCCTATTACAGCCTCCACAAATTCGAGAAACAATAACGATTACGGAGAACACATAAGAATACCAGGTATATAGCGAGAGACAGAGAGAGAGAGACATAAACGTATAGTGAAACCATCCGATCAGCGTTAATCATGAACCGCAAGAGGCTAAGCTTGCAAAGCGTCGCATGAATAACAGGAGAGAGTGAGCGCCGACGGCGGTAGCAGCAGCAGCAGCAGCTGCAGTAGCATCCTCTCAAGGACGCGTATACCACTGGGAGCACCTGTATTTGAGCGTCGGTTGAAAGCGAGAGAGAGAGAGACTATATGTGTGAGCCCTCGAATAATGACATTTCGAAGCAAAGCGTTAGTCGGATTTACGATCGGCTGAGTGTGCGTTACGTGATATAGGGCTATAGGCGCTGGTAGCAATGACCGGCTCTTCGCCCGTCGCGCGTTCATTCGCTTCGATTCACGTAGTATATACATACACATACACGGACGTGCAGTCACGTGTGCATATGTGTGTGTGTGAGAGAGAAAGAGGCTTCTATAACGGATTGTCTAGTTTAGTAATAAAATGGCTTGTATAGATCTTTGTTTTATCGCACGGGTTAACGCTTTCGTGTGCCGCGACATTCGTGTCTGTCATATTTTGTCGTGATTTATATATGTGGCGAATGTTATTAAGCGCTTTAATTGTTGGTACTTTTCGGACAATTACAATTGTTTTGATACTGTAACACTAGTAGTGTAGCATAAATGTAACTAAATCTTGTTACATTTCAACGTAACGTCAGTTACATTGTTATACATTCTCTATATCATATGTAATTTATATACTATTACACCAGTATATTATATTTTTTTAACACCCGTCAACTGTTTTTATAAACGTTTTTTTTTATTCATACCATATGCTCTTTAAAAACAAATAGGAAAAACGACAACAACAACACTATTTCAATTCGAAAAAAAATACAAAGCAATAAAAACTGCCTTGACATGAAAATAATCCTATTAATAATATCCGTGTATATAACCATATTAATAGACAGGTATAGACATCGTCGTAGCGATCAACATCCACGCTCGCGCGCGCGCGCGCGCGTCTACACGATGAGGCATTATTATACTAACGTATATACATATATATAATATCGATCTGTTTCTGAATCCATCAATTGGATTTGTCGTAATTAAATTATTCGCGCACAAAGCGCGTATATATGCATGTATATAGAGGCGCCAAGAACACCTACAACGTCGCTTATACACGTATACGTTTATCCAAGACGTTTCCACGTATACAACGTGAGCGAGAAGCGCGAGTAAGATTAATGCAACACCCTCATTAATCCAACCCGTAAGAGAGAGAAGCTCCCTGTGTTTATAGTCTGGAATGATTTTAGAATAAGGTGTGTGTGTGTATGTATGTACATGCAATGTGTTGTTGACAACGACAGCATACACACTTACCCTTGCCATCTTCCGTGAACTGGTGCTGCTCTCGACGCAGGGTAGTCCTCCGCACTGTAACAACAAATATTTGCTATTTAAATGCGCCTTTTAAGAGGTAAACATTGTTGTTGCTGCTGCTGCTACTACTGCTGTTGTTGTGTATATGTACAACGGTTTTCTCTTTCAACGTTTTTGCGTTAGCGTCATGCTACACGTAAATAACTCTCATGTAATAACAAGAGCATACCGGGTATTAAACATTCTACTTTCTATAAAAGGTATAAAGGTATGTAAGTACATACATAAATATATATATATTTAAGTTGAGAAAATATCAAAGCTAACCGTCAATACTGTAACTTTATGCGACTTTGACAATCGGCACACGACGAAAACGACAGCATTTTCCAGCCAATCGTTCGTCCCCTTTCCCCTCTTCCTCCCAGCGGTAGAGCCTTTATTACACACCGGAATGATCATCATCCGCGGAAAGTGAGTAATAAGTTACGGAAGGATGGATTCTAGATAACTGAGACGGTGAAAGAGAGAGAGAGAGAGAGATTCTCCCGCTGTAGGCTATATTGATTTTCCCTTAGAAAAATTTCACGTTCCGGGACCGAGCTTCAAGGCACTACTATACTGCTACTGCTCTCTCTGCCGCAATCTTTGAAAATCATCAGATCTCAGAATCTCACTCTCTTTTCCCTTCGCCAGTTACACCGAAATGTATCTATATATATATACGACGGCGCTTTTGCTATGGCTCTCGGGGCTTTTGCTTAGCTGTGAAAACGACGCGGAGTGATAGTACAGTCCTTTCCGCCGCGGGGCTAGTTTTTATCTTGCTCCGAAAATCCGCCTGCGCAATGCTATACGTATATATATATATATATATACACACACAGTCGTATCGTTATGACACGAATTTATAAGGGTAGCGAATAGTTGTTATTGTCGTCAATAATAGCTGATGATGACGGTAGTGGTGGATATACCGTAAACAACCTTGACCACTTGTTTATACCAAAAAACCTCACCGTATCATTCCTATATATAGACAATCTACATATATACACACATAGCATGCAATATACACAGGAAAAAGACGTGCGGAACTTATCGAGCTTAGCATTCAAATGAAAGTATTACGCGCGCGGAGTAGGAGCGATCGCCAGGGCCGTTAAATTTTGATATTCCGCGCGGATTTCACCGGCTAGAGTAAGGCGTGCGGCATATATATCCCAAGGGCCAAAAAGCTCGCTTGCTTGCTTGCTTGCTCTGCCTTACATAAGGATGCGAGTGAGAGATCGATCGAGAGAGGGAAGAGAGAAAGAGCGAAGGTCGGCTGGTAGCAGCAGCAGCAGTGGTAGAATTTACGAACTTCCTCTCTCCGCCCGCTGGGATTTTCTACACTCGGAAGAAGAAGAAGAAGAAAAAGAAGAAGAAAGAAGACCAAGAATATATACAGAAAAGAGGAGCTGCACACGCGTGTGTATATAGTCGTGGAGACGTGTGTGTGTGTGTATATATATATAGGCGGACATTAGCTTCGCGGACCGGGGAACTTAAAAACAGAGAGCAAGCAAGCAAGCAGCAAGTACGGGAACGAAGTTTTGCCATGAGGAAGAGTGTATACGGGTATAGACGATTCTGAAAGGAGAACGATCGAAAGACTATGTGTATATATATCTGTGTGTGTGTGTGTGTGTGAGAGAGTAGAGAGAAAGTAGAGAACGCAACAAGCAAATGGAATTAAAAGATGCGAAAAGTCGATCGAGAGGAGAGAGTAGAGAACAAGAAAAGAGGCTCGCGCTTATCCGATGTAAAGTCTTGCGCCTGCACGCGACTTTCGAATCATAAATATTCGAAAGCTCTACTCGCTCACTCGCTCGCTTGCACGCGCAACATCTTTACACCCTTTAAGTTCTTCAGCCGTCATCTTAAAGTCTCGACTTCTTCTCTCTCTCTCTCTCTCTCTCTCTCTTTCTCTCTTTCGCTCGCCCACGCTTGCAAGCAAAGGCCCTTGTCGTCGTGTCGCACACTTGTCTCTTTTCTTCTCTTCGTCTTTGTCTTCTTCTTCTTCTTCTCTTCTTTTTCCGCCCTTCTCAACTCTCTCGCACGCGACTCGGCGCTCTGGACTTCGGAGAGTTCGGCGCGAAAATAGTTCGACGACAGCGACGACGCCTGGGCCGGTAAACAGAGCTGAATTATTCATCGGCGCAAAATAATTCATAAAGAGGCGCGCAAGCGCGCGGATGGGAACTTCAGACCAGATAGATAGATAGAGACACTTCGCTCGTTCAAGCAGTAGTATAGTGGCGACAGGAGGTAGAAAGAGACAGAGAGAAAAAGGTATATATATGTATGTATGCAGGCGACGATCGAGAGCGAGAGAGAGAGAGAGAGAGATATAAGAAAGTAATAAGTGGAATTTTTCAATAACCCGACAGCCCCGCGGCCGAAAGTTCGCCGGACTATACTGCAGCTTTTCTCCTTTTGTTCCTCCTGCGCAGGCGAATAAAAACCGTTATCGCCACCGAGTAATACAGACACACAGGCGCAGACACAGACATACACGTGCAGTATATACTATCGACGAGGACGACCCATTTAACGGGTTTATCCGGGCAATTTTCGTTCGCGGAGGAACAAAAAAACGAGAGCATCGTATCGGAGATATTGACCAGTTACCACGCCGCCTCGTGTTTCTAGAGCTACACAGCCGTGCGCTTAATCACGACACAGTGAGAGAGAGAGAGAGACTCTTCAGCCCGTTATCCGCGTTTCATAATTTATTCAAACTAGCCGCGAGAAATCGATGCAACAGCAGTAGTAGTTTCTATATACACCCACACATAGGTAGTATATATATACTCTCATTTAGTATAGGTTCACCAGACAGAGAGACACGGGGACGGCTAGCGGTCCGATTCTCGCGAATTCCGGACGAAGGCTCTCGGAAGTCGTCGCTCGGAAGCGGAAAGAGCGACGGGCCGGCTCTCTTCCGAGTCGGCGAGTCTTGCAGAAGGAGTGGGCCATCATATAGTGCACTGTCGGTTCGTTCGTTCGTTCGTATATATATATACGGCTGGACGAGCATGGCTTTCACTTCGTTACCTTCGCGTCGTGCCACTATTATACCCCGTCACAGAATCTCGCACTCGCCTCTCTTGTGTCTTATCCCTTTCCTGCTCTTATGTATAGCTCTGCTACCGCATGTTTTATAGCCGCATGTGGATTCTCTATATTTAAATCGACTGGGTGGCACATGTGTCGAATCGATGAATAGTACCGACGTATACATCGAGAGAGAGTAATGATTCAGCGGAAATACACGAGAGACTAGATGTAGAGAGAATGAGTATAGGATGTCGGTGGATGTGGATATGGATGTGAAATGAAAAGAGTAGAGTGCGAGAGTGGGGTATAGAAAAAAAACTTTATATTTTCCATTCAATCTCTCGTTACATTTTTCCCATTTCCTCGGAATCGGGTAACGAGAGAGTATTTGCATCTTTTGACGAATTAAAACGAAATCGATCCGATTTCCGGTACTTCTCTATACATATATGCGGTATACTATTTAAAATTTCAGTCAGTCCTATATTTCATTCGAGCGAATTCGCGCACGCGCGTACTTTTCAATTCGAGGACAATCACTTCAATCTGCATATATATTTTTTCTAAAAAAAAAAAGAAAATCCGCGCGTGCCCTCATACACCAAACTATATAGAGCAGCCCTGCAAAAAAGGGACTCGCAACGTTCTTTTTTCTAAACAGAAAAACATTCTTGCAACAAGAGCGCAAGTAGCAACATAGCTGAGAGAATATAACACGCGTCTTGCACGCGACATTGCAGAGCCATTTCCATATATTTTATCGCACGTTTATCTTTCGTTATAAACGCGCGCGCGCGAGAGAGAGAGAGAGAGAAAGCTTGGAAGATAGGCAAATCCAGAGGCTACTGTTGTTATATATACGTATACATATATACACATAGAGCCGAGAGAAAGTGTATACGCGTATGGAATAAGTGATTAACGCGCGAGAGAGAGAGAGCCAAGTGGGCGCAGGGCGCGAAGATTGTCGCAAGTAAATCACCCCTATTAACCTGTTTCGCGCGTACACACACACATATATATACACACGCATGTGTACATTTACCCATACACAGACATATAATATACACATACAAACTGCGTATATACGCGCGTGGTGGCCGTCGGCCTCGAGTCGTCGAGCAGTAGCAGCAGCAGCAATTTCAAATTCAATCGATTCACATACATATATATACGCGCGCGCCCACACTGCGGCATGCATTTATGCGTTCACCTCTTCCTCCTACCCCTCTTGCTAAATTGGAAATGCACCAGTGAGTGAATGAGAGTTGGACCCCCCCCCCCTGCACGTACAGTGCGTGAGTTCGCATTGACAAAAAATTATACTCAATTGGCTGCTCGGACTAGCGAGCGAACGATAACAGCCTCTGCTGTGCAGCAATTTTCCCACTCTCTCTCTCTCACTTTTTCGATTTCGCGAGCAAAATGTTTGCTTGCCAATAGCTCTTTCTCTCTTCCACGCGTGGTCAATTTGTCGACGTGTACGTGTGTTAGAAAAGGAAGGTAAAATATATATACGCGGCGTTAATAAAGAACCACGATTTACGCGAGTATATATATAGAGAAAGAGAGAGGGGACAGAAATACTAATAATAATGAATAGTCATACGGGCGTGTACGGAACACGGTTCATAAACATTCTCGAATAACCGTACGAAATATTCCGCCCACACGTATAGAGATATACTCATATACCCGGAGGGGGACAAATCTCTCGCAAAAAAAGCACACACACACAACCTATACGCGTCACCATCACATTTTCTTTTCTTCCTTCCTTCCTCTCTCTATCTCTATCTCTCCCCCATCTTGAAGATCGTAGAGAAACGCGCGTCCAAGGCAGTTTTTACGCGACACAGCACACGCGAACGTCGCGTGGTGTGTGCACTGCACTCTACGCGCGAGAGGCACTTTTTTCCTCCCGTTGGCGCGCAACGTCCACTATATATATACTCGGCCACCCGCTCACGAATAAAGCACTTTTCTCGCGTCGTCGCTCGTGCGTTAAGCAAAGGGAGCCGCGACGTTATACTGCCGCAACCAGCCGGCGGGCCACACACACGTACTCTCTACAAATGGAGTCATGTGCACGCGGGACAATCTAATGCAACGTAAATCGTCGGGGAGCGCTAAGAAAGTTTTCAGGTTCTTGAGTGCCTCGTGCTTTCGTTCTGGCATATCGCTCGATGTGTATATATATATAGAGGTGGTATATATAGCAGCGAGAAGGTTTCAAAGTTTAATGCGGCCCGACGCTGGCCGCCGTGTCGCGAATCTTTGTTGACGCTGAAGGTTTTTTGCTGGAAGCTCTTTTCGCGATGAAGAATAAGCCGTTATATTGTTGAGTTATCGCATTATGGCTGCGTGCCGGTAATTTTAGATGATTTTTCTGACGGAAATTTCGATATTCCAAAGAGAGCGAAAGAGAGAGGGAGGTAGAATTTTTTTTTTCTTTTAACTTTATTGTATATATAAGCTTGCAAGAAAAAACTGATGGAATAGAGATATAACGGTGAGAGAAAGGTACGTAGAGGTCGGGGCAAACGTTTGACGAGCAAATACAAAGTATTGTAATCCAGAATCGTGATTGGATCAACGTGCGCGAACGCTATTATATTGCGTATCGCGCTTGCACGGAATTTAACGTTCGCTCGTTCGCTCACTCGACCAGTCGCCAAGATGAAAGATTAGCCTATGGAAATTCGCCGGCTCTGCGTTATACATACATACATACACACACACATACATACATTCATATTTCACATACGTATATACGCTTTTGGGACATCAAAATTATTCGCGCACGAGGGTTGAAGAGGCGGAGGGATACGCGGGGGTACTTTTATCGCAGCAATAATAAGCCCTGTTTGCTCGATATTTAGCTCTCTGCAGTATTATAGAGCGGGGCACAGAGCTTTTCGGTGCCGTCGGAGCAGCAACAACAGCAGCGAATATTAAATCGACGGGCGAGATAACGAGTGTATACGTACGCGGCGTGGCGGCGGCGGCGGCACTTTGCCGAGCTGTAACGACGTATTATCACGGGCTCGACAATAACAAGCCGCCGTTGTTGCTGCTACAGCACACCTATCTCAAATCCGTCGCGCAGTACGCGCAGCGGCAATATAAACGCTAGCGGGAGAGAAGAGGAGGAGGAGGAGGAGGGCCAACCGCTCGACCCGAATTTATCGTCGTGTCGGCGTTTTTGCCAGAAAGAGAGAGAGAGAGAGAGAGAACGATTACACGCGCGACGCGCGGGAAATGTCGCAAAAAAAGCACAACATTAATCCTCGCCCGGGGATTATGCAGGCGCGTCGAGTGTACGGTTAATACTACGAGAGAGGCGAGAGGGTAGAGAAGTATAGAGAGAGAAACATAACAGTTGCACAGTGTAATACACGTATGACTGGAGGCGCTGGTAGAATAAGGACAAGTGCGACGTTAGTGGTGGTTGTCGTGGTGGTGGTGGTGGTGGTGACACATACTACTGGGGTCTATTGGAAAATCTTGTGTATTACGAGGCAGCTGGTTCGTTACCTCTGCCACCAATAAAGCGGAAGGAGAATGAGGGAGAGAGAAAAGGGTAACACTCGTTCAGCGTGCGTTGAACTTGAAAAAAAAGAAAGAAAATAGAAGAGAAGAAACGACAGTGAGAGAATATACGTGTGTTCTGCCGATGAAGCAACTATTTGCCAATACACTTCAGTGGATGACGACAACGACGACGACAACGACTTATTGACCGGTCGAGTGTCGAAAATTAAGCCTCGCGTCATTGCATGTCGTAGCGTGCAACCAACCAGATAAGATGAGAAAAACTTTTCGCGTGGTATATATATATATATAATACATGTATGTGTATGTGTATGTACGTGCGAAAAATTATTCATTAAACTCGTTAAAAGTGCGTAAAACTGCAGAGTGCGTTGTAAAAGCGAAGTGGAGAGGGGTGGTGGTAGAGAAACGATGAGGAGATTAAATTTAGTTACCGCGCGCCGCTTTGAACTTTTAACGTGCTAACGTGCGGAAAGTGCACGGAACGAGGATAGAGCGAGAGAGAGAGCGCGTGTACAAACGATTGATTTAAATTTTCGCCTGAAATGTGGGCCGTGCGGCGCTCTCGCTTTAGACAATACCCTCGGAACACCGAGGGAGAGGGAAAATTGCTACAGCCAAAAATATACAGCAACCGCAAGAGCGAGAGCGAGAACTCGAGGCGTATAAATAAATGAGCAGGATTGACATTGGCGAGGTAGAGCAATATAGCAGCATGCACAGCTCAGTCGGTAATATAGCATGCACATATGTATAGTATATATATATATAACATATATAGAAAGACGATAGTTTACCTTATCACGGTTGCCGTTGATCTCCTGTCGCCTTGGCATAACATTATCACCGTCCGCGTAGACGAGGTTCCTGATGAGGCCGTTGAAACGCGGCTCGAATATGACGCTCGGCAACGCGAGTAGCGTCAGCTTGCTGTTGTACCAGCTGGGCATGCCGCCGACGTACACATCCGAGTTGCCCGCTAACTTTCCAAACTCGAACTCCTTGCCGCGCGACGTCGACGTCACCGCCACACCGTCCACCGTCAACGTCGTGTTCTCATTACACCTTTGTATATGCACCTTGTGCCAGTGGCCGTCGCCGAGGTCGCGGCCGACGGTTAATATCTGAGCACCACCGCCGAGATTGTAGCGCAGCCTCAGTGCACTTTCCACAAGCTTCGCCTCGAAGAAGTCGTAGGTGCCGCCGTCGTCGGTGTAGAGGAGCAATCCGTTACCCTGCTCCGTCTTGAACTCGAACTCGAGGCTACCGTTTAGCGCTGCGTTCCACTTGGGGAACTGCGCGTGGCTTTGAGCTGAGCCGTCGAGTAAGAAACCACGGGCACCGTTGGCCGCGAGGCACACCAGCAGCAGCAGTATCGCCATCGTCATCATTCTTCTTCGTCCTCGTCCTCGTCTTCTTCTTCTTCTTCACTTTAACGTGTTTATCTATACCTCACGAGACGGGTATCATTTTCACGTCTCCTGGGCCGCCTAACCTCGCGCACTCTCCTCCTGATATATCGCACACCTCTACTCTACGTCGTCACTGCTGCTGCTGCTGCTGCTGCTGTTGTTCGCCTCGCGGTTGTAGCAGCACGACGTCCCGATCGATCCGCGGCTGCTCGGCGCCGCCGCGCGAACGCCCCATATTTCCCGGTGAGCGCGCGCCAACCCTCCCGCACGCGCACACAAACACACTCACACACTTCTCTCGTTCGCTTGCTTGCTCTCTCTCTCCTCGCACTGGAGTGTTCACAATGCTCAATATATAGTAGAGCACTTGTGCTGGACGGATTTCCTCCCAGTCGTTTGTTACGTTGTGGTCCTCGTCGTCGTCGTAGTCCCGACGCTAGGCATAGCCACACGCACCTACTCTTCTCCTGCAGGCGCGCGCGGGCTAAAGAGAGAGAGCGAGAGAGAGAGAGCCACCCCCGTGTGTGTCTGTGTGTCGTCGTCGTCGTCGCCGCCGCCACCACCGACTGCTGCTGCTCTGCCCGCCGCCCCGCGTCCGAGATACGACGACGTCGACGACGAGCGACGACGACCGCGCTCGCGGTAACGCGCAGACGCGAGCAGCAAACAGCGGCGACCCCTACTCTCTCTCTCTTTTACCCTCCCTACAACGTTCGCTCTCGCCCTCCCCCTACACCTCGTGCCTTATCCTCCCCTCACTCGGGCAACTACTAGCTGCTTGCATATTTTCAAACGTTCGTCCGTCCACACACCCACGTACTCGTATGTATATATATCTATATACACATGCATATACGCGAGTCGTCTCGTTTTCCGAGAAAACTACCCTCCTTTCCGACGAGCCCTAAGTAGCGTGCATGCATGCATTCTCTCTCACTCTCTCTCTCTCTCTCTTTGCAAAGACGATGACTATAGCGCGACTCTAGTGCGTTCCTAATTAGAAGGCATTGGATATGACGTGTACGTTGCTTCTCTCCCTCTATATGGATATACGTAAACATATATGCACATGTACGTGCGTATAGATATATATATATATGTGTATATACGCGCGCACCTGCGGAGACGCCTCGAGGAGGATGAATTGGAGCGAGACACACAAACAGGCCGTTCGTTCGTCCGTAAACGGAGACAGAGAGAGAGAGAGAGAGAGAGAGAGTACCTCAGTCGCGGGATCTAGCTGATGTGTCACGCTCGGCCACGTGTCGCACGTGGGCAGAGAGAAAGAGCAAGCGAGCGAGTGAGCGAACGCACGCCCCCGGAAAAACCTATAAAGTCGATATGTATCTTTGAGGGGGGTGATTTCAATTTAAAAAAATTCACTGTCGCCAACTAGAGAGCGGAGGCGGACTGAGAGAGAGAGAGTCGATAAAAACGCAATCAATATTCAGAGAACGAGAGAGAAAGAGGATAACGCACGACCGAGTGGGTAGATGTGGGCCGGCGGTATTGCTACTGCTGCTGCAGGGACAATGTCTGACCGGACCCGTCGCGTATCTACTTACAAGGGGGAGTCTGACTCTCTCTCACTTTGTGTTTATACGGTGGTATCGTGTCTGCAGGTTTCTCTAGCGTCAATTTCTCGTTAATTATAGTATATGATGGACGTTGATATAGGGACGGGAACAGCTAGCTGCTGCTCTAACAGTAATTTTGTAAATTACATCTAGTTTTAGATCTGTACAAATATACATACACGTGAAAATTCAGCGATGCACAAAAGTGAAAAGCACATATACATTATCATATTATATACGAGTTCATGATATACATGACAGCTAATATGCTCTCTGGTAGTGAATTAAATTTAGAAAGGAGCACATATATAGGAGTAGAACCGAGTGAATTGACCAAAAATAATGTAAGAAAAGCCCTGGGGCTCGTATTTCAATATAGTCAGAGAGAGAGAGTGGAAAAGAGGTGGAGGCAGGTAGAAGCAAAGCGGACCCTGCGCGTACTTATCCCCCCCTCATCTCGTCGTTTCTATACAGATATACACGCGATTTAGCGATTCTGGCAGGTCGCGGATTTCGGAGGGAAACCGGGTCAGCTTTTAATTCGCTAATCGAACGTTGAAAGCGCTTGCGCTGGTGCTTGGAGAGTAGTAGTAGTAGCCAAGAGCCGTGTGAAAAAGTATATTTTTATCATTTACTGCTAAAAGCCCGGTATATATATACGATGCTCGCGCGTGCGGATTAGTTCCGCGTGGGTTAAAATATAGGGGGGGAAGAAGGGTTCTTATATATACAGAGAGGAGGAGAAGGAGTTCTCTCGTTGTACGCAAAATAAAAACAAAAAAAAGAAAATAATTGCGTGTACGGTGAACGAGGCGAAAGCGGTACGAGCGGAAACATCTCGGTTAACGGCGACAGGCTTCCCTCTTTTCTTTCTTTCTTTCTTTTCCTCTCTGCGCAGCCTCTGTCTTCGTTTCGTTCTTTTTTTTTTCTCTTCTTCGTCCTATATATCTAACGCAGACTCGCGAGCGGACTGCAAGAGGCGGGATAAGACACCAAACTCCGGGGGGAAACTGAAAACTTTTCAAATTAATTTCTTGCGGACGACGTCGGCGGCGGCGGCGGCGACGCCGGCCGGGAGTTTGTTGTAAAAACACGGATACTTAATATTATTCATCGCTGGAAAAGTCAGCGACTATATATATATATGGTCTGCCCGCGCACTCGCTCGTGGCGTATATAGAGGAAGGAGCGAAGGAGGTGCGAGAGAAGAACGCTATGAATAGCGAAGAGCTCGGGATATTTTCTTCCTTCTCCTTGCGCGTGCGCTATTTCCCACGTGAATAGAAACCAGGGAGAAAGAGAGAGAGAGAGAGAGAGAGAGAGAGTTGATGGAATTTTTTCGGCGTGAACTCTAACGTTCGGGACGATTAGATACGCGCCGGTGTAGAAATTCCTCGGCAATACTCGCTTTCTTTCTTTTTTCGCGCAAATATAGAGAAGAAACGTGGGAAAGCCTTCATGTATATTTTGTAAGTACACGCGTATGTGTATATATATATACATATATGCGAAACGTGCAAAGCCGATGTGTTTGTATGTGTGTATATGCAAGGGAATGCCTCTAATGCGCGAGAAATTTGAGGCCCGCGAGGCTCACCTATACCGCGTATGTATACCCTCGAACTTTCACGAGTGTAAGACGTATACTGAGGGTGAGTGAGAGAAGTTCTCGCGAAAAGTTGAGCCGCAACAATGACGTATAACAAAACACACCAGCACCAACGAGGCAAAGTAGGAGGAGGAGGAGGAGGAGGAGGAGGTAGAGGCTGAAAAGCCAGCCACTTCCGGCTGACCCAGATGCCAGACAGACAGCAGCAGCAGCATCTGCATTCCGAAGCCGCATCAAGCTGCAGCAGCAGCAGCGGTGGCGTGTATACTCACGGGGTGACCCGTGAGAGAGAGGGAGAGAGAAAGAGAAAACCTCGGGAATCGAGCTCATCTGTAAGTCTGATTCCGACAAGAGAGAGGCCTCGAGGCCGCTAGCGCAGAGCGCGCGAGCTATCTCTCTAAGCCCGGATACTATCGCGCGCCGTTCATCTTCTCGCGCGCGCTCTTCTGTACAGCGGGGATCAAGTTTTTTCTCGTTTTTCTCCTCCTCCTCCTCCTCCTCCCCCACCTACCACACGGTGCTTCTTTTTCTTCTCGTGTGACGAATCATTCGTCATCGTCGACCTCTCCCTCTACTCTCGCGTGCACTCGGTACTCTTTCGTGGCTCTTTGAATTACCTGTGCATGTCAGATTTTCTACTATATATATATAGCGTAAGGGAAAAAGCTGGAGTCAATTAAGCGGCAAAGGACAAAACCGAATGTTATGTAAGCAATTGTGCCTGTAAATGGAAATTTATATAACTTATTCCATTAAAAAGTACTAGAAAAAAACATAAAGAATGAAAAAAATATTGTTTTTAGATGTCGGGAACTCTAAGAAATATAAGCGGAAAATTTCATCCACAAAAACGGTAAATCAAAACCTTCGCAATCCATAAGATTTAAGTAATGCGAGATTTAAGTAAAAAAGGACCGCCAAGAGGTGAAATTAGAATAATTTTGAATGAGTGCCGTTTTATTTTAGATATATTTTTAGAAAAAATGTTAATTTAGGTTACGCTATTTTCTTTATACAACATGACATTCGTGAAACTAATGGTTCCTGTGTGCGAGACGTTCATATTTTAAGAACTTGATAAAATCTACCCATAGTACCGCTAATTTAATTTTCCTAATAAAGCACTTGGAGGTGAGTTTTTTAATTACGATAACCAATGAAGTTATTCTTCCCGAAATTGTTTAGAATAATCACAAAAAAGTCTTTGACATTCAGCTGAATTCTGTACTTATGTTATTAATTCATGCATTTTATACTTCCAAAAAGAACCGCCAACGCATTGTTTCAGATTATTCTTTTTTAAAATTATGAAAACTTTAATATATAATTGTTCGAAGAAACGTATATTATTTATAACGGTTATAACGGAAGGTATATTGAAATATTTAGCAAAGTACCGCCAACTAGTATATTATTTTAAAATTATTTTATGATTTTGCATATTCAAGGGGTAAACTTTTCAACTTAAATTTTCTTGAGATTCCCGACTTCCGAAAAGACTATTTTTTTTCATTCTTCATGTTTTCTCTAGTACTTTCTAATGAAATAAGTTTTATACATTTTCTTTTACAGGCTTTATATGACGTTGGGTTTGTCCTTTCGAGGATCCACTGCATATTTGATTCCAACCGCATGTATGTATGTCTGTGTGTGTGATAGCGTTAGAATAATCCTTTTCAAGGCTGCGCGAGCGACGATATCACCCGTGTGCCCCGTCACGTCTTCGGCAGAGATCTTCCCCACGACGACTCGTTTGATTTTCCGCGCTACTTGCGCATCTCACTCTCCTATCCGCACGCACGCGTGTCCCGTATACCTAAGCGTCTTTTTCTAGATCAAGGATGAACCCGAGACCATGCATTATACATATACATATATATACCTCTCACGCTTACTAATCACTATTGTTAACAATCCCGACAACACCAACAAAAACACCAGGACGAAAATAAAGTAATTCTTGCTGGCATCGTGGGGGGAGACAACAAAGCTTGAACGTCAGCAAAACGCAACGAGGGGCATAGAACGCAGCGCTGGTTTCGTTTTGGCCGAACTAATTTGCTTTATTCCGCAGCGATACAACGCAACGATGATGGCATTTAACATCCGTGTATAGTGCTTGTGTATATGTGTAGAATTAGAGTGTACACCGGCCGGTCTGCTGCTGCTGCTCTGTAGAATAGCTTGTTAAGCCGCGCGCAGGCGTATACACACGTGCGTATTCAATTTTACGGAAGTTTATGCGCGTACTACTACTACTACTGGTCTCGGCTCGGCAAGTATACAATATTCAGCGAAATACTAATTGCAAGAGATAAAATGGGGCCACAATGACCACTACAATGCGTTCTGCTATATATATATATATATCTACCAAGCGCTGCGTTTTCATGCCACATCATTGTCCTGTATATAGGGAAGGGGTTATTTCTGAAATTGAAAAGAAATTCTCATATTTCTTAAAATTGTGTATCAACATGCCTTTCTTTTATTACTCATTGAGTCGATATAGTGGAACAACGATTGGAGATGGAGGGGAGGAGGAGGCAATTTTTTTGGGGGGCGGTATAATAAAGGAAACAGGGCCGACAGAGGCCAATCACACACAATAGCGAGGAATAATGCCCCACAAATTATCCGGCTGCAGGTCATTTGTCATTCCGAAATGGCGAGCGAGCGAGCGATCCAACGTTTGCGGCGAACCGCTTCGTTAATTCAACTTCCGTGATCCGTCGCGATTGAGAACGGCAAACGGCGGCGGCGGCGTCGGCGGTGTAGAGCGAATACTATTACTACTACTACTACCCTACGTTCTATACTTAATGCTCTCTCTCTCTTATATGTGGAGACGAAAATAAAGATTAAATTTATATATGATGACATAATAAAACCAAGTGGTCAAACACCTTGAGTCTATAAAAAGTAAATATTCTTTCTCTTCATATCTTAGGTCAGCCTATACAGTACGTTCTAACACACTTCTTAAAAAGCCTCTTTGCTCTAATTTCTCTTTTAATCTACCCCCAACTTTTCATTCTACAACATACTCTCCAACCGCGCAATGAAGCTGTGTAAGAGAGTAGGGAAACCCTCGCGACTTGAAATTCTTTCGAAAGCTTCGTTACTCCCTCGCGTTTACAACCTAATGGAAACACAGTCACGTGTAGTAAGTAGCGCTTCATACCCACACACTTTATAACTAATGTGTTAAAAAGCAGGCTGCAGCTGCAAGTAAAAAAAAAAAAAAGAACCAGTGTGGCATCGCACGCGCGCTGCTACGTGCGCAAGTAGATATAACGTAAGTAAGTAAGTGTGGCACGCGTCCGCGCGTTGAACAGTAATGAAAGACGAGTCTAGTCAGCCGCGTTAGCTACTACTACTAGTAGCAAAACCGCACTGCGCTCCGGCGCCTCTCTTACTACTACTACACCAGCCACAGCAACGCCATCTACTACGATCCAGTAGAAAGTCAACGCGTATAGGACAGAACAGGCAACTCGATCGACACTTCAGATTCCTAACGCGGTCGAGGAAATTGGAAAGATTTCGTGCCGTCTGTCTCGCTCTCTCTGTGTATAGTATGCGTGTATATATATAGGTATATATAGATAACAAGGCAATATCTGGAATATTGCGGTAAGAGCTTTCCGATTCGTCGGAGGCGCGTTCCCAGATGCCGGGCACGAAGTCGCCGGTATCGTTGTTGTTGCTGCTACTGCTGTATATAGCACTGTACTCTCGGCCCCGAGGGTTAGAGTATAGGATGCAACGCGCAAAGCCGTAACAGCCGCAGTGATTTCCGGTAATCGAGGCGAACCCGCGCGAGTCGTTAGCGAAGTGAGAGGAATGCAGCTGCTACTGCTGCTGCAAGCGGCTTTATGACCTCTCTCTCGTGATTCTAATCGTATCTACGAGCGTAAACAGGATCGCATTCGTCCTCGGCGGGCTTGTCCCTGGTCTTTTTTTTAAAATTCATATATATATATATATATATATATATATATATATCACTTTCTGTACGTAACGTTGTCTTGGAGATCTCCACCACTGGTATATATATATTCTTGATCGATGCGGTCCTGTCGGTTAATATACCGGCGACACGATAGAATGCCATTCCGTTGCTTATATTTGCATTCGTCGTCGGGGCACACCACTGCCACCCCTGGAGTTTATTGAATATATTAAAATTGCTGATTGACTTTTATCGCCCGTGCACTTTGTCGGTTCTATTTTTACCCGCACGGCGTTGAAGGGCATTGTAATGAGGAAATTAATTACAAAGTTCCCTCCGCGTGAGATTTAATAAACGGACGAACAAATAAAACTAGTTTTGTATACAGTTGCGATGCTCTATCTCTCTCTCTATATATATATGTATACACCGTGAAGCTTCTAATTTCTACTTAAGAAAATTAAGTAGCAGCAACAACTCATCATCAACATTTTAGTCTAGTTATTCGCGTTGACCCAGTATTTTGTTTTACTTTCGAACTTTAATTGCTCGCACTTTATCAGAGAGCTCGCGTACGCGCGCGCGCGCGCATCTTTTGCTCGCGTAATCATCTCTCGCGGTGGGCGAATCCCCGCTCGTACCTACATATAACAGCTCCACTTGCTGCTGTAAACTCAACTCACGCCAGGCGCGCAACGCTCACGCTGTAATATTTTTATTTCCAAGTGCCTCCTCGCGCAAGCCCGACATTGTAGCTATACACACGCGCGTTTGTAAGACTTTCCTGGAGCTTTTTTTCTCTTCTTTTACTTTGCTATACGAAGCTGCAGTTGCTTCTTTTTCTTCTTCTTCTACTTCTTCCTTATCCTCTGCTTTTATACGTCTTGCATACGCGCAAGGAAAAGGGGCGAGGCTTTTTACGAGCACGAGGTAAAGGGCCTCGTTCGAAGCGTCCTGTTAACGCATATAAACCTCGTATCGGCCCATTCGCAATCTCTTACATCGATTCCTTAACTTACATTTACATTTCTAACCGCAAATTCCCTCCAAAAAAAACCTACACAATACGAAAAATCTTTTTTTTTTCCACGCGTTCCAGTCAATTTACGAACGTGTACAATAGGCAAGTCAAACAAACAGCACGTTGGCGTGCGCGAAGAAAGTGGCGCGCATCGAATGGATTGGCGCTCGCGATGTGTAATATGCGTGGGTCGCGTTGCTGCTGCTGCTGCCGTCGTCGTCGTCGCTGCCACAGTGTATATACTCGCGCGTTGGTTCGAGGAGAGGAGGAGGAGAGCTCCTCTCGAGCGCGAAGGACTACTATAACGCGAAGAAAAAGAGAACCAAGCAAGCGAGCGAGCGAGCGAGGGAGCGGGACGTGGAGAGTGAGAGACAGAGACAGAGAGAAGTGGCAGTCAACAACAGTCAGTACAGTGCCGGTCCTCCCGTTGCGAGGACGATTTCTCGCTCACGAAACAATAAGAAGTCGCTTGCCCATTGCTGTTGGTACCGAACAAGTCTCCTATACGGATCCTGGCTCGTATTCTGGAAGGTTAGTAGAATTCTTTTGCATACGTGGTTAATTAAGGTTTCGAGCTTTTTACACGTAGACTTTCGCGTCTATAGTATAACCAGAGACTTGTTGCTTTCAGTCGATATAGAAACGTATCCCAGTACTGAAACAAAAAGAATCATATAACATAAGTAATATATACCAAATAATAACTTTCGTTCATCAATATTTACTTAATAAAAAAGCTACATATTTTCGAACAAATACAATGTTAATTAACTTCAAAAGTATACGTCTCTCTCTCTCTCTCTCTCTGAACTCACCGCTTTTACTAATTACATCCAAGCATTTTAAAATGCATAGCGAGGAGCGTCAAATAAACCGGCAACTTTCAACATTCCGTCCCTCCCTCGCTCGCTCACCGCAGAGACTTCCAAAGTACAATTCGGCAGAGTCTCATCATGATTTGTTGTCATGCGCGCCCAGGCCCCGGGAGCAGTAGCACACACAGCTTGTGAACTTTTGACCATAAAGAGGCGGCGGGACCGCTTGCGTCACGCGCGCGCTCGCTCTCTTATGACTCACTTGCGCCGAACGAGAACGTCTGGTCTCGCACTGATACCAGAGAGGACAAGTCGACTTCTCTGCCGGTTTATTTTGATTTAAGTGTATGATCGATGCGACCAATCCCTCTTCTCGTGTAT
>JAWWEQ010005260.1:0-53076 GCA_035583055.1 Torymus tubicola
CGAGTCTTTATCCATCGTCTAGAGAATTCTTTTCTGCGCTTTTTCAAGAAGCCAGAAACAAATATATATATATATATATATATATATATATATATATATATATATATACTGTCTTGAAAAATTCGCCTCAGCCTGATTTGGTATTAATTACACACAGTTGTGGAAATAAGAGTTTTATATACTTAAAATTAACTTCGACCTAATATATACAAAGCTTTTTTTATTCATCGCAATAATTTTCAAAACTCATTACAAACTAACATCATGTCGCAATCGATCAATCCAGCCATCCGCGTGCCTTTAATCACATGGCGGAGGGCAAGCTCTTTTCAAGCTCGTAAAAAAAACGAGGCAAAATTCAGCGTCATGATTTCTCATTAAGAGCAGCGTGGCTAACGAAGGAACGACATGGACTATATATAGATATATATATATACATATATGTACATCCGAGAGATGGAAGATTCAAGCCACAGTATATAGTAACACACACGCACCCGCCACATCCTCTTTCTCTCTCTCTACCTACATCCATCGTAGCTCAGCGTATAGTACACACACACACACGCATATATATGTGTTTTTTTTTCTCTCTCTCTCGTCCTCTTCCTTTTATTCCGTATCCACTCGCTCGCTCGCTCACTCGCCTCGCTATATACCACCCGTTGGTATAATTGAACGGCGTCCATCTTCCAGACAGCGTGCCACAGCGAACGAACGAACGAACGAACGCACACACATACATACACACAATTCTCCATTCCATCTGTCCATCCAACCCGTCCATCCATCCCGCTCGGTGGTCTAGTACATCTAGTTTTTTGCCCGTACCTACACACACGCGTGTGCGAAGCTTTCTGTTTGTTTTACGTACGTCTGGATGGAGAGAGAGAGAGAGAGAAAGAGAAGGACTGTATGTTATGGCGAGAGAACGCAAGCCATCGGTTTTCCAGCCATCGGAGTTATAAGCTGCAGCAAGCAAGCAAGCAAGCAAGCAAACCCCTGAGGGACATTTGATGGAGTCCATTAGGAACACGTAGGTGTGAACGCACGTTTGTTCCTTGAACCCAATGGACAGAGGAATGTGTATTGGGGATATGGAACGACGTGACGCTATGTGGTTATATATTGAAGTGATGACGCTCGATAGTAACGTATTCTTTTATCGGCTCTTCCTTGTTTTCATGGAAAATATAGCGAAGCTTGCGAAGAAGTAGAAGATTAAAGTAAATGTTTTACGCTTTTAGGAATAAGGCACTTTTAACCGTTTGTCATCTTAACTCTAAAAATAAAATATATTTATGTGCCGTAGTGACATAGTGCAGAGAAATCGAATCGCGAACACGCGTACTATAAACGAGAAACAATGGCACCCGCACCATTACTTTTTATTTTACATTTACCACTCTCTCTCTCTCTCTCTCTCGCACAGCACCTCAAGTATTTGATAGCCCTAATTACCGGCTTGATAATAAGGAATAACCAGCAAGTAGGTGTTGTATAAGCGCAACCGCGAACGAAGTGGAAGCTTTTGAGAGGCCACAGGCCTTGCTTCAAGTGTCTTTTCCTTCTCTCCCCCTGTTTCTCTCATTCCGTGTATACAGCCTAACTCCCCTCCACACGCTGAAAAACCTCCCCCCCAGACGGCTTAACCGTCGGCCATCGAGTCAAACACCTTTTGCTACGCCTTCTTCCTCTCTCTCACTCTCTCTCTTCTACGTTCTCTTTGAGACCGCGCTGGGAAAAAGAGAAGAAAGAGAAAACCATCGTACCCAGAGGGATTTACCCTCGGCAAGTTGGCTACTGGCCTCTGAATAAGTTATCGCGGGCACCTGTTAGTGAGGCGACGGTAATTCCCCTGATTAAACGTATTTTTCAACTGTTCTTTCTCTCTCTCTCTCTCTCTCTCTACGTTCGCGTTGCAGATTATGAATTCTGCAGTGGGCCTAGTCGAAATGTGCAGTGGAGGAGAATTATTTATCATGAGTTAGGAGAGTTGCATTAGCGTCCTAAAAGGTTAAGGTGATGTGAAATATACCGACATAATTTTAGAATGTCTTTATTTTTTGCAAACATTAATATAATTACTATGAAAAAAATTTTCGTATATAGTATTTACATGTACGGAACGCTTGATAGACCTTTTTTTTTTTAAATCTACTCAGAACTTATTTAACTGAATAGAAACTATAATGTCGGTAAGTAGAAATCTGTATTTTCGAATTTTAATCGTTTTGAAACTGGTGTATCTCATGGAAATATTGATAAAATCTTACAAAAAATTTTCGAGCATAATATTTACATATACGGAACGCCTGACAGCATTGTTATGCCAAATAAACGTTGGAATATTAATTTATTAAATAATGAAATTGGGTTAATTTTAAACATCACATTGCCTTAATTGTAACTCCACGTGTTGTTTTCTGCATGATTAATATTCTAGATGCTGAGTTAAAGCTGTAATTATAACATTGTTAAACTGAACAACAATGTTATTACGTCGACATACACATTATAGTCACTTACTAAAACCATCAATGTTAGGTATATCCCTGTATATAGGTATAGGAAGGAAGAGTAAAAATTAATTTTCACTTAACATGCGTGTAGACTGTCGCAACTAATAAGCCAGCCGTTCTCCGTACACTTACCGAAACTCTATATACGCAATCTCGAGTAAAAGTTGCTTTTCTTCGAAGCCGACGACGACGTGGGGCGCTACTACTTAGCCCCAATCCTTAGCTCGAAACTTAGCCCACTTCGAGCGACAAGTTTTAACGTTCTCTTCCTCCTCCCATATACTCCTCTCTAACGCACAGCAGTAGCGAGTAACAAGGTGACGTTGTTTGATAAGCAATTTCGCGTTCGCCCATTCTTCCCTTCTCTCCCCAAGCACGCATTGCATATACACATGTGTGTGTGTACCCAAGCGAAAGTTTACTTATTAGCGAAACTTTGCGTTTTACATTGAAATGGCGCGATATCGAGATGAGATTCACCAAGAGAGAGAGAGAGAGAGTGAGGGTTAGAGAATGAAGAGTATATACGCAGTGGAATGGGAAGTACAAAATAAGAGAAGGGAATCGAAAGGGCGTCCGGTGCCGTTGGCGAAGTCAGTTAATTAACGAAACCCACATGGGACCATGCGTCGGCTGTCCAGAGACACACATATACATACACGTGGAGTTTCCGTCACCTACCCTATGTTGCAAGCTCGCTCGATATAGCTGCGAATACGAGTGAGAGTGAGCGAGAGAGTAGAGAGTACGTAAATAACGTCACGGTGCACAGACCGAAACGAAACGTTCGTAGGAGGGAGAAGGATGAAAGGATACTCGACTCTGTCGCTACTTTTCGAACGGCTGTTTGGGGTGGGAGGAGGAGGAGGAGGGACTTTGTCCTCGGAATAAACAGGCGCTTTGATGGCTAATCTTGGAAAGTCGCGACTCGCTGGCTTGTCAAAGGCTCTGGCAGGCTATTTGAATTGTTAAAATTCAACGTGTGTTTTCGGCTGCACGCGTAGCTACGTGGCTAACTGCGCTGGTGTGACTACACTCTTTTTGTGACTGGGGGGAAAAAGAGAGAGAAAATTTGGGTAATGGTAAAAGTGAGGTTGAGTTTAAGTTTAACAATAATTGTAGTCAAACAAGTGTTACTGAATTAAGTATAGAGGGTAAAGATTAATTAACAAGCTTGACGTATAGTTTAGTTATTCGATCGAACGAAATATTCGGTCATTACTACTGAGTTATGATATACTAAAATTGCGCTCCGGTATTTAGTATTTTACAGCGAAATTATATAGAATTATTCGTTTATGTCAAATTATACCCCTACGAAATATATAGATGTTTGATTCGCAGCTTAATATATGGCTGATTTTCGCGTTATCTGCCGTTGAAATAATATAAACGTTGATTACGAGTGCTTCATGGCTGCTTTAATGACGATTATCCTCATAAAAACAGCTTAACCTCTATCGACAGTCCGTAACTTAAACTATATGGGCAAGTACACGGCTACGCACCGCGTGAAATATAATACTCGCGTAATTCTGACTATAGTTGCTCATCCGTATATTTATGTGCGCCTAATTTAATCGTGAAATTTATAATTATTTCCGCAGTTTCGTAAATTAAATCTTTTTAAATTCAGGTATTTAGGTTATATTATATATGCTATATCAATCTTAAGGAAATTCAACTCCTAATGTACACTACACTTACACCCATCTCTTCGTATATATAAACGCGAATCGGAAAATCATATCTATACACGCGGACTCGTGTCATCGCGGCTACGTGAATTTTTCCGTTGAAAAAGCGTCCACCGAATGGAGAATCGATGCGAATGGCATCGAACGCTCGATACCACGATTATTGCCATTGGCAAAGTATACTTTTTGCCCGATCCGTTGCTCTCTCTCTCGCTCCTCGGGCTATTATATAAGAGCCCCACAGGGTCGTTAGTTTATATTTTATAGTTTCTTCGAATTCTACTTGCGCTCGGGTATTCCTAAAGACGATATGGTATGAATACTATAAGGTTTTAGTCGTTGCTACTGCTGTTACGTTCTGAAAGTGGAATTTTCTTTTATTATATTTAATTGATCGCTTACAATTAATTCTTTTGTTATTAATTTTTTTCCAGCGTTCACTTGATGTACACTTAATGTTAATGTTCATTATGATTAAATTGTTTATCAAAAAAAAGAAGAAAAAAACAAGTAATAACTATTCAACGAGTATTGTGCGAAAACGAGCAATAAAAAGACAATCTACGCAACACTGTGTCACAAACATCGTCATCTGGCTCTCTCTCTCTCTACCCTTGATAATTTCCAGCCGAACTAAACACCCCTATACCGTAAACCCGACCTCGTCAACATCCCGAGTACTCCAGCGTTGCTCCTCCCCTATACATAAATTTAATATGTATACCTTATTGGATTAAAAAAAAAAGGAAAAGACTAGCAGGAGGGATAGACGCGATGATCGCGGAAAGTCGTCCCTCGTTTTATTATACGATGGCCCGTAAAACTTTCATATCCACGTCGTGTATATATATATATCGCTTCTCTCTCTCTCGACGGGATATCGAAACCTCGACGTAATATGTATATATATATATATATATATAGATACACGTGGGAGTTTAATGTAATTTGCGGGATTCGTCGTCGGCTTGGGCGATCCGATTGCCATTTGGCCAAAAAAAGTTGTTTAGTCGCTTGCTAGTGGGAATTTCTCGCTTTTTAGGCGAGGCCCGGTAGTGGAATTTTCCGATCGACGACGCGGAGAAAAAGCGAAAGAGGCAAGGGAGTGAGAGAGAGAGATAGAGATGTTGGAAAAAGTTTGGGAATTTTTCCAGATGGAAGCGTAGAAGCGTTACAGTTTCGAGGATTTTACGAGTCAAAGTTGCGAGTATTTTTTTTTCTCTCTCTCTCTCTGTGTCGACTGGAAAGTGAGTTTTTGGATCCGAGGAAATTGAAGGTAATAAAATAGTAGAGAGTTGAAAATTGACTAACGTATCGTTTAGAATACAATATAAGTTGAATATTTAAAAGATAAAATGCTAAACATAATAATGACAAAAAAGAAATAAGAATCTAAGCTGCTACGTACAGTTTTAAAGACCATTAATCACGTGTACACAAGAATATTAATCGTACGAAACATACGTTTTCGAAGTATGGTTTTACAAGAGCCTCTATTTTTTTATTTAAATAGAAAAAGGCCACGACATCGTTCCATATACGAACGAAATGATTAATCACGACGACGACGAACCGCGCGCGTCGCATGAGGCAGAGCGCGAAAAAATAGGCTAAAGTCTGCAGCACGAGCCGAAAACCAACCGGTGAATAATGCATGCGCGCGCGAGTGTACCCCGCTGTCGGCGGAAATCCTACGAGGAAACACTAACGCTATATATATATATATATATACCATCGTCGTATCCCCTCTACCTACTACTACAACCAACACGACGTAACAATTGTGCATTCATCGGAGGGGGCAAAGGCTCTAATTAAAACGCATTGTTTATATTCCCAGCACGAAAACTTCGTCTCCTCCGCCTCCTCTTCTTTTCTTTCTCCGGTTCTCCTTTTCCACGCGCGTTTTCGTTTGTTCGAGAGGAGGGAGGAAAGTCGAAAGTTTGCACGCTGGTGAGTAGATAGCTCGGAAAGAAAACAACGATGAACGTAGAGTATATATATATATATAGCGTAAACGGCTTCTGCATTGCATGATGTACTGCTGGTAATTGCTTCATTCAGGTATATGGAGAGAACTACAATACTATATGGATTGTATATTTGCTGCGACTCTTTTTCTTATGTAGGTATAATTGCGAAGAACCAGTACGTGAGTGTATGTACATGTACATTTATTGGTTTTTTTTTTGATATTCTATTATTTTACGTGAAAGGGTAGCTTGAAATATAGTGCGGTAAGGGGACGTGACAAAAATAAAATGGAAAGTTTTAATAAGCTATACAGTATTAGTGAGACTTTCTTAGTCAAATCAGTGTTACAATAAGGTTGTCTAAAATTTGAAATAGCAATAGCTGTAACGTGATTGATTCATTGACCATGGTATTGATAACAAATGTATTATAAACAAAGTGTATGATTAAGATAACTTTTTTTAACAAAACAGATATTGTTAACACAAACGATTTTTAATAAAACGCAGGAAAATTTCTTGTTTCTCAAACGATTTTAATTTTAAAAGTCGCATTTTGTTCCTCTACTAATTTTATTGGGACTCAATTTAAAATTATTTGAAACTCCCAAAAAGTTATAAGTAAATAATTTTTTGTAAACAACTTCCTATAACTTTTTGAGTTTTGAATAATTTTGAATGTTTTCCTTCTGCAAGTCCCCATGAAATTACTTAAGGAATAATATGCTACACTGTAAACCCCAAAGTGTAAAATCTGATGTTAGAAAGTGAATTTGATTCTTTGGATTTTACACTTTACGAAAGTATAAATTGGGAAATTTACACTTTTCAAAAGAGTTAAAGCCGCTTACACTTTCGTAAACTGTAAAATCCCTTATTTACACTTTTAAAACGTTGGAATCAAATTTTACAACTTTCTAAGGTCAGATTTTACATTTTGGGGTTTAGAGTGTACCTTTAAAATTAAAATCGGTTGAGAAACAAAAAGTTTAAAATATCGACATTTTTAAAAAAAAATTCATCGTAGTCACGTTAAATACACTTTTTTTTAAATACATTTACTACCTATATCATTTTTAATAAGTTAATCCCATTACAACTATTGCTTCTTCAAAATTCATATATAACCACTCCAAACAGTACTTTCTACCCGCTCTGCACTTTTCTGCGATACCATCAAAATTCTCACCGCGCACATAAACCTAACTTGTACCTGTACACAACACAGCAAAGATTCCCTCTCCCATACAATTCAACACGTCACCACACGCACTATACTCCTCTAATTCCGCGAAACTATTAACAGCAGCAACTACATTCGCGCACTCTGCCACCGTCGTCGCGTAGTAGTATTTCATTCGAAGTTTCACCGCGCGTACAAGTACGCAGCATTACTCATATCCGCGAGCTATTACCTTGTGATTTAATGGTTAATTTAAACGCGAAGACTCTCACGGTTGGTACGTGTATATATATATATATATATACATGCATACCTTGTTGACCTAATTATCAATAGAATGGATGCGAGTGAGAGTAGCTTTTCCATCTCGCGTTGTGGTACGATTCGTACGAGGACACAAAGGAGTTTAATATATCGCCCCTAGGCTAATGCACCCATCGCTGCCGAGGCTCGGCTCGCTTCTACGTCTTACGTATAATAACTGTCCTAATTGTCGTACACTCAGATTTTCGTCTATTAGTCGGTAAGGAATAGCGAATTGGAAGAGATGTATAGAAGAATAAAATATATATGTTGTGTACTGGGACCACAGGTTGGTAAAAATTACCGTACGGTCTTGTAAGTCGACGTCACAGACTGTTGAGCTCCGAATGATTAGCGCACTGAATAGAAAAACATAATAAACATATTGCTAGAAAGATAGCAAAAAATTACTAGAAAAGCGGTAAAAATTAGTATATTTCTATGGGAAAAAAATTGTATCTTTTGCTTTATACTGCCAAATTACTAGAAAACCTGGGAATATTTCCCTACATTTTTCTATCGGTGCCATAGTTTATTATAAGAAATTCTGCTAAAATTATGGAAAAATTTACGATACTTTATCTGTAAAATGTGATCATTTTATTATTGCTTTATTAGAGAATATGATAATTTTTAAAAAATCTCTTCTCTCAGTGTGGAAATACACAATGCAAACATATAACCAGTTACTTTTTCTAAAAAAAAAACAATTTCATCTTCATTTTCTTGTATTCCAACCACATACTTATGTTAATATCCTCACGATAGAGCCATTTCTCCGCATGTACAAAGGAACCGATTAATCCCTCTCTCTCTCTCTCTCTCTCTCTCCACAGTAAAGAAAAAAAAAGATAATACCTCCTTTTCCGTGCACCGATAAACCAGTCGTGCGTATACCACAGTCCCCTACCAAAATTACATTCACCCGTGAACACGACCAAAGTCTCTCTCTCTCTCTCCATTACCTTCACGGAAATATACGGTAGTGCATTAACAAGCACATTTCGCGTTTCATCGCGCCACTTACCGTAATATCCGCGTCGTGAGCTGGAATAAAAATCGAGCAGCAGCCGCGTTCTCACATATATACACACATAGGAGGGAGCTGCTGGTTTCTTTTTCTCGGTGAAGCAAGAGACCGACAAACGGCTTGCTGTATATCAACGCGATGAATCGCCAAAGCTTAATATTCGCGGCTATATGCGACTGCATTAGAATGAATTTCACCGTGCGCGCGCGCGTGCGTTATCTGCAGGTATAGGGGGAACTGCTGTACGTAGACGCTTTGAATTTACCTTAACTGGAATGTATATGGAGGAACGTGCGCCGCGATGTATGGCTAATTTTTCGTGGTTATAACGTGCCCACGCGTGTTCCTTTCGTTAATAAAGCTATTTGTCAGCCGCGAAACGGAGATGTATAATAGGTTCACTCTAGGATTGAGTTATAGCTATATAGGTTATTGAACAATTATCCTGAACGCGCAGTTATACCGAAGGAGAAGAGGACAATAATTGGTAAAAATATAAATAAAAGTGCGGTATGTGTCAAACAATACGTTTATATATACATATAAAGTGTGCATTTTAAAAGCAGCAGCAGCATCAACAATGATGAATTTTCTCGAATTTTTACGTTATACCCCCGCTTCTCTCCCTGTATCGTACTGGCAAGCAACAAAAAAATACTCTCACGCACGTATACAGCTTTTGCGAGTGACGAGCTTGCCCTGTGCGTGCGTGCGCGCGCTTTCACGGGCATATATGTTACAACGAAATGGACGCGCGCGTGGACGCTTGCAAATGGAAGAGCTCCGACGAGTGCCGTTGACAACGTGGCAAATGGCATATTGGTGCATATGCGCGGAATGATTTAAAATTTTTTTCGAGGTTCGGGAAATTTTTTGAAAGCCCATTGTTATATATATGTAGCTATGTATGTAGAGAGTTTGATGACTGTATTTGGCAATTTTGCAGGACACTTATTTTTATTTTTATTTTTATTTTTTTTCTCGTTTTTTTTTGTGTATGTATTTAATTCTTTTATGATGAATTGTGAATGAAATCGGTTCAAAATTGACAGTGAAATTGTAATGTTTTTTGACAGCTATACTATTTATGAGTACGACATTTTTTAACGAAATTTTAACCAACATTACAATAACCAAAACAAACCATGTCATCGCTATATATATATGGGTGATTCTTAGCAAAAGTGCTCAATTTTACACGTAATCTCCGTGCGATAGCTATTGACCCTTTTTCATTGAATGATAATGAACATTTGGTGATTTTTAATTATACGATATCATATTTTAGTTACTTAAGTTTCATTCTTATAAAAAAAATGTATTTTTAAAAAAAAAAATTGAAGATTACATGCACCATAAAATTTAATAAAATATCCACGAAGATTATCAGACCAGAATCGGTGCACTTTTGCGAAAAATCACCCATATACACACACTTATACCCCGAACTTCATCATTTCATCTTAATAATCCAAATATTATTTAACCTCCGTAAAATCCCCTCATACCGCCTTGGCATACTTGGCATACCACGCACGCGAGCGTCATATATTAATTTCACCGCATCGCGAGCTATATACATAGCAACTCTCTCTCTCTCTCTCTCTCTCTCTCGAACCGACCTCGTAATAAAATTTCTCAAGATATCCAATTATTAAAAATGATCCTCTCATCCGAATCTCGCCCGAAGCGCGTAATATCGGAAGCGAATAGCTTCGTAGCTATATATATGCTCTCCTGTATATCCCCTTCTCTCCCAGTCGACATATATCGATTCTCCTTTCCGCATATATACATCCTCTTCTTCTTCTTTTTCTACCTGTATTAATGCAAAGACAAAGACGACATCCATATATATATATATATATATATATATATATACGCGCGTCAAATTGAAAATAAGAGAAGAACTATATAACCGTATATTCATCTCTATATACACACGTGTGTCTGTGTGTATAATATGCAATCCGCGCGCGAACCTTATGAATATTTATGCGAACGTGGTTGTATACAGCTACCTCATATATGTATAAAAGAGCATCTCTCTCTCTCGTGTGCTGCTGTAACTGCGGTCTACCTTGCGCTCGGAAATTTCGTCTGGCTGCGCTTTTCTCCGTGGCTTATGCACTCGAGATCGAGTGTTTTTCCGCGGTCGAGGTTTCGCTTGGCTCGCTGCTTTTCAGTGTCAAAGGGTAGAAGCCGAATGACTTGTGCATTGAATATGGTATGAGGAGGGAAAGCCTCATGGCTAGTATATGCGCTTATTTTTATAGATTTGGGAGAGAGAGAGAGAGAGGCTTATTGAATTTGAAGCAAGAGGGTGAGTATAAGTGATACCTTAAGGTAGATTGGTTTCTTGATTGACACAACGCTGGGTTTATTTTGATTGGAAATTTCTCGTATGTGAAGCATACTCGTTCGTAAATTGGTCGATTGGCACATTTTGTGTAACGATAGTATTCCAAAAATATTCAAAAGATCAACGTCTGACTGAACTTAGGTTACACTACTTTCGTAGTATTTAGTATAGCTACTTTAATCTTTTTAATAAATTTTGTACTTACAATTAGTATAACAAAATCAATATTTTTCATAAATTTCACAATTTTATAAGTATAACATTTCTTGTGAAGTACATTCCTGAACTAAATAAAATTGAGGTGAATGTTTTTACTTTAATTAAGCACTAATAAATTAATATATTCGCCATCAATACCCAGTTAAAAATGAGATCCAATTTCAATACTGTAGTTTTGTGTCAGATACAAATTTAGTAACCCATTTAAAATGAATTCGAAACAAAACCGTCGTTCTAATCGTACATTACTTACATGTCTAAATCACGTAACGATGGTGTAACAATCTTTCCAACTCACCTGCAACAAAAGAAAACGTCATTATAAACCACTATATTATAATGAAACACGAAAGAAAGTACAATGAAAAACGATAAAAAAACACATTAAAATAAATATTTTACATTGAAGAAGGAGACATTTTATATACATTGTTTCATCGACTTGGTCGTACCATTATGAGCCAATACGACTGAACCGCACATCAGGACGCGACTCGCAGACACAATTCGCAAAGTACACCTGCGAGTATAACGTCGAAAGCAAGCGACTCTAGTATCATATATATATATATAGTCAACGGGTCGTGAAATTTGAAAGTGTTCGTGACAGATGATAGTTCCCTCGGGGAGAGTTGTACAATCCACGGAAGTCCGATTTCATGCGCACACGCCGAGAGGGGCTAATCGCTAATATCGCTTATCGCGTGGACGTTATATTCACGAGCGAGCTTCTATATAAAACGATCTCAATAAAAGTTCCTATAAGAGTTCGAGTTTCAAATTTCTATTTTCGCATATATACATACCTCGTCCTGCAAACTTTCCTACTATCATTATGAAATTCTTATATCATTAGCTAATACTATTGTCAATAAAATGAAAAAAAAACAAACAAAATTAAATTTCCACGTACCACCTAAGATAAACGGTTAAAATTAAAAATGACAGTATACTATAGTCCAGGATAACCACACAATATATCTTTTAACTTGGGTACACTCGCGTTTCCCCGAAATAGCAGTCCTCACGTCGCATGCGGAGCCGGCACCACCGCGCGTTCGAATAACCGGACGACTGGCAGGTGTATATCCATCACGGTCAATAAACGCCGGCATTGTCGGCGGACGAATGCCGAAACGGATTCCACCCAGGACGAGCTATTCTCTGTTCGTGAGAGAGAGAGGCTCAACGATATTTGCCATCATCCTCTCTCCCTTCTCCTCACAGTTCCTCCCCCGAAAAGCAAGCGATGCATGATCCCCGTATAGCTATGTCTATGCGTATATGTGTTCTCTCGCGTGGTAATCGATTGAACACTGCGCGTCAAAGAATCCGAATGACTTGGATGTTTTTGGTTTTAACGGATTTTCGCCAATGCAATAAATGCAACGATATATATATATCCCTCCCATCTTAGCCAAAATTTCATCTGATCTTATATCAATATAAGCTCTCATCTTATTCAAAGGCTGAGAAGCAGTCCATTTTTAACCGGATTTTCTGATTCCAGGCGGCGGGACACTTCGGTGGCCTAAATTAACCTACCAAACATGAGTAAATCAACTCATGCCCAAGATTATAATGTCTCTGAACATTATGATCATCTATTCGAGCCATCTAAAACTGTAAAGTTCCGAGTATACTTGGAGGCAAAACTAAAGAATTTTCCAGAGGATGAAGGCTATAGTATAGCAAGAAAAGCTATTTTAAGAAGGGGGAGGAATTTGCTAGACGCACAGTGTGACACGAATCCTCTCAACTTGTTGGGATGCGAGGATATAGATATAGTAAACGAGAACGCATTAAGAAAAAGGTACAAAAGGCTGATAACGTAGATTTCGGAGTGTACGTATAATATACAGTATCAATTTCTTGAAAGATAAAGAAATTCTCGCGACGTTGTACGAGTAGAAGGACTTTTGCATGGGATCAGTATGTAACAAGACGGGGCAAACAGGGACCACCTTGTTCCGTAATATTCAATGATCAAGCTGATAAGAATACCAATGACTTTCTGATATTATCAAATCTAAAATAATTCTGATTTATTCGTTATCATTGTTTTTGTTAATATTTCACGCAATATAATCAGACTCTATTGATTTACCCCTTAGCTATAATGGTTATTAAGGAGCTAGAAAAATATTTCATTGCACTATTTAAACAGTATATAAATTGACCAACAATCTATCAACAGAATTATGAAAATTTCTCGTTTTTCATTTTCACCGCCTCGTTATACCTGAGTTTATAAGAGATTCACATCTAAAATTTAGATTTAGCAAGTAGTAGTAGCAAGCAGCCTGTATATATATAAACACTCACGCATCAACGTGTCATTTATTTTGCAAGCGAGCGGCACGTGCGCACGCGCGCGCGAAAGCAGCTTGCTAAAAGCGTCGCTCCTTTTCCTCCTTCATCGCTGTACAGTATTACGCATAAATCTAGCGGAAAAAAGCTTAGAGAAATTGCCATAGAGTACTAACGTTGTTTTAAAAAAAGTGGCCTCCTCTCTCTCTTTTTCTCTCTGCCATTATCCTTATAAACGTGCCGCGCGTCGTGCCAATTCCTCGTGAATCAATAGCAGATGAAAACGTCTCTTACACAAGTGCCTTTCGAATTCTTCGACGCCTTTAACCCTCCTACTGAAATAGAGGTTCGTTCGCGGCGCGACTGACGCGCGCGGATAAAGAAAACCGTTTCAATTTCCTTAATGCTGTGCCCGCGTGCGCCATTGCTGCGTTCTCCCTTATACTACATCGTCTCTTCTCCCTTTTAGCTCACCTCTTTCCTTCGTCGAAGGTATATATATATATATATATATATATATTTGGAGTACGCATGGACGTGTATATACATATATATAGAGTATGCGTCACTCTGCTTTATTTGTTTCCGCAAGTTTTCTTCCTTTCCCTTTTCCACCCACCCCCGCATCCCAGCGCTGCCACCACCGGGGGGTCAGCGCCAGATTTCCGCACGCAGATTGCGAGAAAGGCTGCCGCGGTATGCTTTCTTCGCGGTTTTCTTTCTCCATTGTGGTTTCTCTCGTCGTAGAAAAAAAACACACACAGACACAGAGCTGCACAGCGAGAAAATAACACAGAAAAAATAACTTTCTTTCTTATATACAATGTCTTTCTTCAAGTTGCTTTCCCCTTTTTTTGGCGTAACATTAATACAGAAAGTAGCTTAACGAATTATATCTTGGTCGTCCTGTCTATTTTGTGAAGAAAAAAAATTGCATTTACGGATGAAAAATGAAAATATCTCGCCTTTAACAATGCTTACAGAGAAGGAAGCATATTATTATATCTTATATAGGTGGGGAAATCTGAAAAATGAATCAGTTTTCTATACCACTACGACAAAGCTGGACGAGTTATATAGCGAAGCCTGGGAAAAAGGACTTCTTTTACTCGACGTTGCTGAGTAAAAACGACGTCGAATGTTCTACCCAGCCTCTTTCGCTGCTCCTTCTCTCTATACATATATATACACGTAGAGCAGAGCTCGCGATCGAATGCGAAGACAATGGCGATAAAAGCGAAGCCTCCGGGCCGTATGCCGCCGCCGCGAAAAAGAAGAAATCGAAAGAAAGGAACGGAGGGCGTTTTATTATCGGCGTTCGTCTCTGACTGACTGGTGCGAGGAGAGGGCGGCTATATACGCCGAGCAAAACTGCCGACTCGACGACGATGAAATCGACGACGCAGCGCGAATGTAGGCCAGCCATGTTTCGTAGTCTCTCTCTCTCTCTTTCTTTCACCCCCGTAAGCAAATGTAACTTTTACCCAGAGAGCAAGAGAGAGATAATGCATTGTCGCCGATCGGAACGAAGGAAAATTTCGGGTGGAAGCCTGCAGCTGTTTCGTGCCGCGATTTTTGTCTTCTCTGCACTTTTCCCGAGCGTTTATGTAATCCAGGATTTGCCTTTGTGTCGACGAGTGCCGATGGGTGCTGAGATGATGAAAGTAAGAGGCTGCAGAGGGGAAAGAGAACACAGATGGCTTCCAATTGGAAAATCTTCCAATGCCGAGACTGTTTTTTTCTTCTTCATTTTTTATACCTATAGGTACCTTCGATTTGGTAGCTGCGCTGAGGAATTTAAGTATACGAGAAGTTTTGCAAATATTTTTCGTTTTAGTGCTCGGTATAGTGTTGGGGAAAATTAATGCTGAAAATCTTTCAGGAAGATGAGGTGGAGATGGTGTCATACGTAAAGTACAGTATTGTGAAAACGGTGATACGCTAAAAGTATTTTAGAACTTCGTATTTTAAACTCTAGTAATCACGTAGATATTGCCTGCGTTTTTGTTAACCAACTTGTTATTGTGATCAACAGAAGACAAGATTTAACCATACATAAATATGCAATTCGTTGTCAAATAATAGAAAAATAATACTTTGTTTAATTACTTTGCTTTTTATACTTCTGTAGTAAATCTGGAGAAAATCTACAGAAATTATGCAAAAAACTTCTTTCTTCTCAACAAAAAAATTTTTTGTTGAAAATCTGCAGTAATTATGATGAGATTGTCTGCAGAGATTCTGCAGAATTTTTTTACAAAAACTCTCCATAAATTCTGCAGAAAGCTTACTCTTATTGTACAGAACTTACTATAATAATAATCCGAACTGTACTTTATATTGCTGCAAAGCTATACTCGCGGTCGGATATGCATTAATATTGACCTCATTTCGAACGTAGGAGCATACACACACACATCTTACGAAAGATAATATATTTCCATAAGCAAACGTATCCGGAAGAATTCTCGCAGAATCCGTGGCCCACGACAGACTATATACAAAATCCAATTTCAGTGATAATCTATGGATAGGTCATCATCGAAAAAAAGCAGCAGCAGCAGCAG
This sequence comes from Torymus tubicola, assembly GCA_035583055.1. NCBI lineage: Eukaryota > Metazoa > Arthropoda > Insecta > Hymenoptera > Torymidae > Torymus > Torymus tubicola. Next base: position 16,167 of record JAWWEQ010005260.1, read on the forward strand.
GCAAACGACTAAATCGATAATAACCCTGAGGCCGTAATTCGCAGCACTATACCCATATCATATATAGCTAATTCTCACCTCATCTAAAATTCAAGCCAAACACGCGCTCGGCACCCCAATACAAATGACAAATACGCTTCCCTATACCCTACCGAAATAAGTAAGTCGCATACTCTCCACATATATACCCTCCTAAGGGAAATATATATATACATAGAAACGCCTGTAGGCCTCGAAATCAGAAGCGTCGCATGCAAATAAACCTCGTCCTTCCCTTCCTCCCCCTTTCTAAGGTCCCCCTCACGTGGATTCTCCTTGGGCTAAGCCAGGATAATGAAAGGGGATATATCATCGCTTGCACGCGGCTCCTTCGCGGTTAATCCGCGTGGATCTTCTCCCAGACCGAACTTCCTACAGCAGGGAGACAGAGAGAGAGAGATTCTTCGATTACGTCCCGTAGTCTAGTGTAATTGACGCTCTCGCAGATTTATGGGAATTATGCCGTGTTTATTGGCTTCTTTGGGCTTGGATTTAGGTACGTCGTGCGGAGATTTATAGGAGGAGAGAGAGAGGAGGGACAGTATAACGAGAAGGATAAGGTATAGATACGCTAGATTCGTGAGATTGATGCTGAGGAATCATTGGTTATATATAGGTATAGGTACTCAGGAAATACGCGAATGTTAAGGATAATAGTGTATATAGGTTTCGTATTCATGTGCCTGGATCATAGTATAATGTATAATGCTGATAATTCGAAATGTTTGAATTGGTAGAAATAACGGATCGAATGTAAATTAGCTTTTACAAATAGAAAAACGATCTGTAAATGTCCATTTAAATCATTATATGTATGTATATCCTGTCGACCTCGTCAAATACGGTAAACCATAGGAAATTGAACTGGGATATTATATTTGCTTCTGGCCGATCAAATCACTGTAGTGGTATTATCAAAGTGGATTAATTGGCCGAACACAAGAGCGAATAATTTAACTAATTCTCCGTATACCGAAGGTTCTCAATATATGTATATACAGGATATGGAGCTGGAAAGTATAACTAATAACACGAATTCAAATTATTGACTTTCCGGATGAATGTAAACACTAATAACGTCAAAGCAGATTTTACAGAAGCATTTCACGATACATGCGAGGTCAAAGTTACTTAGTCAATATATGGAGCTGTCAGATTAATTAAAAGTTACTGAATTTTTAGTTCAAAGCACGAGGATACTTGTTCCCAAACACGTGGTTATCGCATTATAGAAAGTATCAGTTAGAATACTCGCGTGTATGTAAATTACGTTATAAAAAGATGTATTACAAACTTATTTTTTTTATTAGATTTTACATTTACTTGTGATATATTTTCAAAGTAAAGGCAAAATTAACTTCAAACGAAGTAAACGGTCCAAGAAGTAGCCGATATAGAAAAGGCATTCATTCAAATTTCAAAAGCAAAGTACGAGTAAATTAACATTTACTCATGTATCATCATAATTTGTATTATTTATAGCTTTAATGATTGAAAAAGATTTTTTTATGTTGATAAAGCACACTAATCGGAGGCTGTTAATAGATACAAGTGATGGCAAAAACTATTTTTTTTTTTTACTTTTAGTATTAATTTCGGTAGAATCGATATTTTATATAGCAAAAAATTTCTTTATTTAGACGAAAAATTAAACTATGAATGTGTATTCATTGCCCACTCGTTGCATGCCTAATCAGTTGAATAGATCGGGACCAATCGGGAACCTGGGACGAGTACCCTATATGTGCAATATAAAATTGCATTAGGAAAAGAAGTGATATATGCGAATCAGAAATACGTACTTTATATCTAAATAAGTGACAATTGATAAGGATATATTGATCGAAATTTTCAAAATAAATAAAAAAAATATTGAGAATTATAAAAAATATACGTTGTTATTTCGAAATCATAATAATAGTACAGAAAATGTGGTCGAACGTACAACTGGTTGTTTACAAGAGAGACGCAATATTGTGAACTGATTGTACCGACAGTTCAATAATTTACGGCCGAATTTGATTTATACCATTTAGTCGTTTAGCAAGTTTAATGAAATGCCACGTGTCAAGTTGCAATTTTTACAGTCTATTTTGTTACCTGCTCTACTTGAAATTTATAATTCCAGCAGATTTTTTTTTTTTTTAATGTTTCAATAAATCAGTACTAAAAATTCTTGATATTATATGTGTAATTTAATAACCATCTTTTTTTTATAATTTATTCGATTCGTACAATATTGCATGCGCAAACGCTTTTGTTTCGTTATAATTGACAGAAAAAGTAATTTTCAATTAACAAAAGCTTTTTCACTATTCATAAAGCTTAAACCGTGGAATTTGTCAAAATGAAAATGTTTGATAAAGCTGGAAAAATGCTCGTACGAATAAAACAAAAATACAAGGCTGCTCCATACGCGCAAACCCCGAGCTATAGTATACGTATATATGAAATTCGTAAAACCTTAAACAAAAAAAAAGCTGAAAAAGAATACTATACATACGTCGTTCGTAAAAATCCAAGATACCTTAAAATCTGCGAAAATCGAAAGCAAAAGCAGTTCACCTCTAGCGAAAATCCAAACAAGGTTTTGCCGAAAGACGACGGCACTATACTGCCATCCGCGTATAAGTGGACGAACGAACGAAAGAGAAAGAGAGAGCCACAGCATGCTCTTCCCTCCTACGCGAGCGCGCGCGCAGTAACGGATCTTTAACGACCGTCGGTGGTATAGCATGAGGGTATAGCTATGCAAGAGAGAGAGAGAGAGTGTGGGAGGCACACGAAGGGGGAGTAGCAGCAGCAGCAGTGGCGGTCGAAACGAGTTAATGGAGGCGAGGAGCGAAGAAGCTTCGAGAGGGAGAAAAAGCCGCTGGATAATCCGCGACTGAAATCCCCTTTGCAGTGTCGCTCGCTTGCGCTCGAAAACCTTTTTGTTTTTATATATCGAGACTCGCCTTTCGCTTTTTGTTGCTCTCTCTCTCTCTCTCTCTTTCTCCCTACCCTCTTCGTCCTAGTAGTAGTCAACCTCTCCTCCAACGAAGTCGTTGCTGTTGTTTTTCGAATGAATGAGGAGAATGGGGAACCCGTTTGCGTTTGGAAATATACGAACAAAGGGCTGGGACAAAGCAAATTCCAATTTTTTTGTTTTTTGTTTTGGAAGAGAGAGAGAGAGAGAGCTACTGGGTACGTTCGATCGTGGAATAAAATGCTCATGCGCTGGCCAGTTTTTGCTTTTTGAAGGTAATAGTAGTAGCATGAGGACGTTTTTGCGAATTATTTGCGCGTTGTTTGCGAGGCTTTATATCTATATATACGCGAGCGAGGTACTCTCTGACGCTTCTTGTCTTTGAGGACGAGAGAGAGAAGGAAAGGCGCTTAGGTGCGCGGAAAATGTGGAAAATCTGATTTAAAGGTATTAGGATTTGTATATATATATATATATATATCGTGGAAAATTGAAAATTTTGTAAACGATAAATGTACTTCGACATAATATAATAATTATTATTTGTTGTAAAAACAAAATTTTGTATATATACTTTAAATACACTTCGCTGCGGCTAATTTAATATTATTGTTATTATATTTATAATATTATTTTCTCTTATGTTTATCCTTCCTAGATGATATTTCATCCAGTAATGTAGTATATAAGAAGACTTCTACCCCTCATTTCGCAACCTCGAGCGCACACCTCAGCACAAAAAATGAGCATTCAGAGGGCAAAATTTATGAAATTCACTCAAAAACATCCCCTCGAGCCAGAGAGAGAGAGAGAGAGCCGCTGCTGCTGCTGCCGCTCGCTAATGGCCGCGTCCACTTTTCCGCGTCGTAACTTCACCTCTTCGTATTAAACGAAGAAAACCCAGCGTTATAATTTTCACCTTCTTGCTCTGAAAAACCTTCTTCTGCGTGCTCGCCTTGGTTTTTTTTCTTCATTCGCACGCATTGCATTACTAAGCTAAGAAAGAGATGGAAATTTTTGTTTTTGAAAAATAGTCGATTATATGTAGTAGACGCTGATGGATAGTATAAATAAAATAGTAAAGTTTAGAAAGAAGTTGAGGAAAAAAGTAAAAACGATTCATTTTACGTAACAAGACTTATAGACTTAACTTTTAGACGAGATTCTCGATCAGAGTATAGATAGAGAGGTTGAAAAGAGCATATAGAGATTCAGTGTGTATGTATATATTCAGTGGCAAAGTGAAAGTCCAACTAGGGAGTGTAGACCGAGCGTTTAATTAGCAATGCGCGCGCGCGCGGATCATCGATATACGAGCTTGGAGACTCTTAATCCGGCGGCTAGTCGCGCAAACGAATGGACTAATCGTCCAGGGATTACTCGAGCGTAGAAGGAGAAGAAGAGAAGAAATATACGCGCTCAAACTACTACTACTACTACTACTACGCAGCGTGACTCCCCGGCGTAAAACTTCCGACGCGCCAGAAGAAAATCCTGAAGGCGAGCGAGCGAATTTTAATGGGAAAATTAAAGGACGCGTTTTGCATTAGCCCAGAGGAGAGACTCGTTGGCCTTCTCTCTCTCTGATGTCCCGACGGAGAGAAAGAGAGAGAGAGTGAGGGACGCACTCGCGTTGGAAAAAATCGGCGTTATGGGATTTTAAGCTAACTCTCGCAGGAGAGAGAGAGAGAGAGGGTAGCTAGCTTAGATAAGAGCGCAATTTTTCCGGCTAATTAAAACTTGAATATGCATTTTTCAGGAAGGAAGAAAGAGAGAAAGAGAGTGAGGGAGGAGGGGGAAGTGCTGCTAAGGGTGAACTTCAGTTGGGATTAAAATTTATTCATCCTTGTTTATGTCAAAGAGTAGATATACGTTAATGAAAATATAGAGCTAAACATCGTATCAATTTAATCCATTATTTTTAAAGGAATGTGGATATGTACCGACGTAAATTTTTTTACATGGAAATTTTATGGAAAGTAGTAATAAAAATATGTTTATACCTATGTATATATATGATTGTTGAGTATGTAACTCATATAGAAATATATATCTGCATGAAAAGCGAAATAAACGTTTTTAACGGAGAAATGTTAAAACCCAAATAATTAAACATTGAAAATAGAGTCTCAGGTCCCCTTAAATAGTGAAACTGCGTCAATTGCTCATTATTGTAAAACAATGACAAAGCAGGATTGATTGAGCATTATAGTAGGATTATTTCTCTGAAATACATATATAACTGAATAATTAGTCAATTAATTAAAAGCTTCAGAGAGATATAGTCGAGCCCATTACAATTGAATCTACATTGATGGTAATAAGATATCATATGCAATTATAAACTGAATTTAATACTAAAATCGATGCGCTCTTGTTACATTGATTGGAGCTGACAATTTATTTATTATAAATAATGAACATAATTAACCTAGACTCTAGAATATAGTACATTCTATACCCATAAATTCTTCGGTTCCCCTAAAATGCCTTTTTTTCGGTCACACATATCTACAGTCGAATTCCCCACGATATCGAATTACCACCCAACAATGGCAACGCAGCCGTCAACTATATGAACCAAAACCCCATGCGTTCAATATTATACACATTGTATTATACGTATCTCTCTATACCTCACCACATACATATATATCACATCATCACATATCCACGTGACACGCTACTCACTCCGACACACTAAAAAAAAAAGAAAAAAAGAAAGAAAAAAGGCGATAATATGTCGGTAGTATATATATATATAGAGGGGAAGTACGACGACGGTTATGCGGGTGAGAGTTTATTGCCGACAAAACACTGACGCTCGTTAGCGCCCCGTAAAATACGGCTATCCATATAACGAAGGGACGACGACGACGACGCGCGAAGAGAGGTACGGATCGCGTGTGATTTTTATGGCTTTCTGTCATATAGTCGACGGAGATATGTGAAAGACGCCCATATAGCTAGTAGGTTCAGGTTATTTATTCGCGGGAAGAGATTAAACGTGGATTACAATAATTGCTTGATGAAATAGTATATTTCACGCGGGTATTGAGAAAATAATAACTGAAGGAAAGTATGTGTTTTTTTTTATTTAAAGAGAAATTTTGCTTTCATTTTTAATCGACCCTGGTGGAAATCCTGGTAGAAAACCTTTTCAACTCAATAATTGACTGTTTATTTTAGACTTGGTTATATAAAATATGTACTTTTCTTGTCAAGTTTTTAGTTACCAGTGAAATACTTTTTTCGACATTATTCGAACATTAAGTAGATCAAAAAATGGAGTGGCTTTTTATGATCAGGTATAAGTTTGTTCTTGGCTATTTTAAAGGTACTAAAGTTGACCATCACAATGAATAAAAAAATGACTAACAAAAAGCTTATTATTATGATCAGGAGTATGATAAACAGAATCAAATTATGGCAATAAATATATTTTACTGAATATTTATGAAAGGAGTGCTGCAAACGGTTTTCCAGTCTCATATTGTTTATATTTTCACCTATTTCAAAACCATGTTTGTAAGAAAATTTGGAAGAAAAATTTGACACTTAGATTATATTACTTTAAATCTATTAAATGGATGAGTAACGTCAGAAAAAGCGTTTTACCGCAGGACTCAATAATCAGTCATTTCTGTTGGCCGTTTACTGAGATTCTGCCAATTTTTCAATAGACACATTTCTACCAGGCTAACCATATAAATATCATCTTACGCCTTTTACCCTTAACCGCATCACGTAAAAAAAATGGCACTACAAAAAACACGTCACTGCATTGTTAATTAAAAAGTAAAGAAACACTACTACTCTTCCTTTTCAAAAAGAAATCCCACAGCTCCCATCATACGGGACGAATTTCTCCCAGAAAAATAAAGTCACTCTCTCTCGTTTCGTACACACTTACACAGTGGTTCACCAGACACAGCGAAGTCGCTTACATATATATATAATAATTCTCGCCGAGGCAGCAGCAGCAACAGCGCAAATTTCGCAGAAAAGATAAGCGCGCGTGCAGAGCAAGAGGGGGAGAGGGGAGGGATGCGACAGTGGAGCTGTTCCTTTTTAATAACGTCATCAGCCTCTCGTAATCTGTCCGTCCGTCCGTCCATCCGTCGGACCGACCGTCGCTTGAAAAGATACTCGTTAAAACAATGCGCTACCAACGACGACGACGACGACGAAGTTAATACAGCGAGAGATGTAGACGATATTTTCTTTCGGCGTGTTATATATATATATATATAGCCACGTCGGCGGATTTGCAAGAGAGAGAGAGGAAAGATGTAATGGAAGCGCTGTCGTGTTGTTTCGTATACCCTCTCCTCCTGTCCTCTCCGTAAGCTCGTCTGATCTCTTTATTCATGAAAAGTGCGAGCTCCGAGAGTATAAATAGAAGGGTTGCGCTTGTGTTGCTAGCGGTATGCTCTGCTGCAGGTGTAAAAAAGACAATCTGGTAATTAAATACATGGCTGTATACATGTATATATATAGCCGGGCTTGGTTTTCGCGTTTGCAACGTCCTGTGAGTATATACATTTTTACATTATAATTAGTATAGCAGCTGTATTTTACTGAAAAATAATTCAAGTATGCTGGGTGTATAATATTCATTATTGGTATACATCTGACCTAAATAAAATAATAAACATTAAAAGCGATGGTTATGTGTTTGTATGAATATAACACAGAATGTAGTAGATTTATCATGCTCAGCGAGTTTTAAAACGGATTTCGCGTATATACACGGTGAAAAAGGTTGCATAGCAGTAGAGAGAGAGAGAGAGAGAGAGAGAGAGAGATTGAAAAACAGCATGGTATATACGAAGGATTAAAAACTAAATATTTATATTTTACAGAGCGAATTACGGTACTTTATTTTTCATACATATCCGCATATTCACCTGTTTACCCATCAAATGGAAAATTTCACATTTTTTTTTCGTTTCAGGTCGGTGTTCTGGCAACCGAAAAAGTCGGTCATTAAAGCCAAAAGCAAAATGATTTATCACTCCTGATACGTTCCCGTAAACCGATTACCCGAAAAAGCCAATAAAATGCATCGCTGCGCAAATTCGTAATCAATGGCGCAAAAACACTTCATTCATGTTATATTAATGTGAAATTTTGAAATTCGACTACGACAGATATCGGATTACAGAATCAAATATGATATTATCGGTTATATACGTGAATATTTCTCATGGATAATTTATTTTAAAATGCCAATTGGTTATCCTGTTAGAAAGAGATAATCTTTTCTAAAGAACTCCAAATATGCATGCACACTGCACAATATATATATATATAAACACGATAAATAACGTGAATAATTTACTCTTGTATACATTGTACATACATATATATTATTTCAGTAAACATTTTTAAATATTTACAATATACCGTACTGCTCTTGAACCCGTCAACCATCGATATCAGCTAAATAAAACAAAAAAAAGGAATTTGATAATCAAGTCTTGCACCTTTATGCAACAAACACAAAATCCCAATCCAATCAATTTCCAAACTCTTCCACCTATTTCCCTCCTATTTCCATTTGTCCTCCCCCACCCCCCACAAAAAAAAAATCTAGTGACCAAACCACCTCCTGGCCAGATTCCTATTATCCATCCGGCCATCCCCTCTCTCCTAACAAATTGTGCGTCACCTCGAAAAAACACACATACACACACACACACACATGGAAAAATGTCGCGCCACGCGTAATCGAGGGACGAACGTGAATTTCGCTTTCGCGAATAATAACCGCGGCGGCGATAACGGGATCACGCGGCGTTATCGAGGTCGGTCGAGGCTTTGTAAACGCAAGCGTGTGCGCGTCGCGACAATAGGTATCGGCCGGAAAAATCCGGATGGACGTGTGCGCGAGCTCGTGGAAAAATTGCAGCCCCGGGAGAGAGAGAGAGAGAGAGAGAGAGAGAGGGAAAAGCCAGGGGGCTCGAGATATTTATCTCGGTGGGTGGACGATTCCGAACGAGAGCGAGAGAGAGAGAGAGCGACAGGAAAAAGCGGATTGTCCGATATATGTATATATATTTTGCAGGGATGCTCACGTCTTTTGTGGAACGTTTTGTTTCAGAATTTTCCTTTTGATTTTAGAAATTATTCACTTGAACGATACGAAATTTTACTATTTTTCTTTTGGCGCATTTTGTATCGTAATTCTTCTACTTTTTTAAATAAATATTTCATGGAACATTTTGCAATATAATGCATTTAATTGGTTTATTTACTCGTTTATATATTTTCAAAAACTTATAATTAGAATAATGAACAAGATTATTTTCGTCAATAAATTAGTATTTTTCATATCGGGGGCGTAAGTACGACTTTACACCTCGAGGCGTAAAAAAGGATTGCGTTTTGCGGGCGTAAAGTAGTGCTTTTCAGATTATATCCGCAAAACGCAATCATTTTAGGCTTCTCTATACCTATTATGACAAAAAAATATTATTATACCTCACAAAGTCATAATCAATACTTACTGTTATAATGCGATTGATATTCAAAATTGTTTATTCATGCAATACTGTTCAAACATCACCGACGCTAAATGTTCCCTTAGTCATTCCTCGCATTCAAAGAACTCATTAAAAGTTATACACACATCAAGCAAACGACTACCACCAGACTGAATCCTCAACAACAACGTAAAAAACTCCCACAATTATTAACTTGGCGATCATAAATCCTTACACACAACTCCAGGCTGAGCCACCGTTATAGTAAAAATCCGTACGCGATAAATCTACGACCACATATATATTAGAGCAAAAATCCACCGAAGCCCCACAAGAGAGACAATACGCGCCTGATGATCGATTCCCACACACACACACACAGACACACACGCGAAAGAGAGAGAATAATGAGCGAGCTGACGAGTCGCGGAGTTAATTTGCGGGCCGTTAATTCGCCGCGAAAAACGAACCGAACGACGACGACGAACGACGAGCGATTACGCGGGCAAAAGGAGGACAGCACAGTGGTATAGTAGCGCGAGAACAAATGAGTTAACGAGGTGGGAAGCGTGCGTACGTATAGGATGAGGAAACGACCGATTCGGATTCAAGACCATACGGTATAGAGAGAGAGAGAGATAGAGGAAACGAATATATTCGGTATATGCGGGGTACTCTTTTTTTTACGTCGTCGTATAGACAAGAGAGAGAGAGAGAGAGAGAGAGAAGGTGATTCGTTTTTGGTGTTTTGTGGTTGAAGCCGGTTATTATAGCCGTAGGCGGGGTCGACGACGCGGCTGACCATACTCGTGGTTTTCCACTGCCAGTGTATAGAGGTTTGGAATTTTACTGGATTCTATTATATAGTTATCTTGTTTATTAATATTTTTATAAAATTTAGAAATATTTTCACTTTTTATATAAAATTCCATTCTTTAATATATTTTAAGACATGATAGCCAATAGAATATATTATAAAAATAAGCACATAAATTACCAGTTATACGTAATACAGATGTAATTCAATAGAAACGATAAAAACTATTCAAGTATAATCAAGAAATTCATATATCATGTTTATTAATATACCGGATGTACAAAGCACGCGTATATAAATTTAAAACTATAACATTTCCTACCAGAGCTTGATAAATAATCTTATTTCGGAATTAAAGCAACACATAAAAGACTCAATATTTTTCGTACTCCATCAGCCGTTCAATAAGAGACCACCTCGCTTTCCCTCGTACTGTATATATATATGTATATATGTATACACAAACGTTCGCGCACAAGATTATTTTTCCCGCAAGCGAAGCAATTCAAAGGGATTCGCTTGGCTCCCGCGCAACATCGACATACACACACATACAAAAAAAGAAACGACGTAACGGTCGAGCAAAAGAGTCGTGATAAATCGCCAGGGTAGCAACTCGATGGCCAAAGAAACCAAAGGTTCGATCAAAACATTCGCGTAGCCCACTCCCCTATATATATATATACGTGTACGTACAGAGAAACCTATACACACATATATATACAGCGAGTGAGTGAGTGAGAGAGAAAAGAGCGACACGTAGCGCAAGGTAAATTATGTTCCACCAGGGGTCGACTAATGGGCCGCGCTGCCGCGGAAATTTGTCGCGCAATCGGATTGGGCAACACAGCGGCACAGGTGACCCGTAGCGAGGTTTCGCTGCAGCCAACACAGCATCAGAGCGAGATCTTCCGGGGAGTCGATTAATGGGGCCGACTGCCCTCGATGGATAGCTGCGTATATATATATACGTTGTTCCGTTTTCATTTTTCGGCGGGGGTTGTATATAGCTGAGAGAGGAAGGGAGAGATGAGATACGGAAACGTCGATGGGTGTGAGTAGATAGGGGGAGTGGAGGTGTATAAAGAGAGAGAGAGAGAGAGGTTGAGGTAATGGCTCATCGAAATGATGATGATGATGATATGATGTGGATTTGTTGACGTGGATTGATGATCTGTGACTAAACTGAGGGAACATGGATGTTTGGAGGGGAAAAAAGGGAGGGAGATGGAATTGTTTGTATTTGAATAATATCGATAGTGATTAAGTGGATTGTGGATTTGTTGAAGAATAAGTTGTGTTTGGTGGTAGTAGATCGATAGATATATAGGAAAAAAATTTAGAGGTATTTTCTGCTAGGAATTCACTTTCTAAGGTTGAATTAATAAAGAATTCAGTAGAGATAAGGTAAGAGTGAATATTCACTAATATTTTGGTGAAGAAATTTTAAATAGTGTTTAGTAGTTTTTTTTACTAATTCAACTTCTACTGTAAACTTTACTGATGAATTTTCTTTAAACTTCACAGTCAATTGGACTACTCTTACCTATAGATGATTCATTTTATATGAAATGAATTTTCTGCTTAGGCCTACAATAAAAAGTTTTCCTCTAACTTTTAAGAGTATGTATACGAAATGTTTGCGAAGTTTTCGTCCACAGAAACATTCGGCATAAATTTATGTAGAAAATATTTTGTATCTGTAGAATAAAAATTAATTATATTTTCTTAAATATCAAAAAGGCAAAGCAAGTGACCAAAATACTCAATATGGATATTGTCATGTGGACGGTTGATAATGAATTTCTTACCGAGACTTCTGCAGGAAACCATGCAACCTTTTCTCCACAGTATTAACATGTAGATCAAATTTTTATTATACATAATTTCAAAATGAAACTATAACAAAACTTAACAATTCGTTAACTGCACAAAAAACTAGGGCAAACAAAAACGTGACAAGCAAAGCTTTAAAACCTCAAAATCTAAAGAAAAAAAGAAAAAGACGCAGGCAAGGTTACTTCCTTCTTGCTTATATACTTATTAATTTACAAACACTCTGTGAGCGATTTACATTCGCCAACGCTCGGGGGAAAAAATCGACTCTTCTTCTTTGAGCTATATTCATTAACGGCACTCTTCTCCCACGGGAGCATCTCCGAGCAGGCGACGACGACGCGTTCGCGCGCGACTCGAGACTAATGGGAAAACTAGCGTGCGACTTTTTGCCGGCAGATTAAAATATGCAAATAACGACGCGCTCTCACTATATATACATAAGCGTGCAGAGCTTACGTAGACGCGAGCAGTCGTCGACTTTTGCTTCCATCTCTTTTTCCCTGCGCATCTTTTTACGCGGTCGAAAGTTTTTCTCGGCGAGAAGTGACTTTTGCCTCCGTATGTTTCACTTGCTTTTGCAGCTTTGCTATATATGATCATTTCAAGAATTATTTTCTTTTTTTTTTTTTATTAAATCAGGGTCGAGCAAATATTACGCGGAAGATGAATAAACGAATGGAGAATTAAGTATAGTTATAGGGTATAGGATAGAATTATTATACTGGTGAAATAACGATTTTGTAATTTTCTTTTATTCGATCCTATAAAATAGAATGATTGTCCCACAGGCGGTTCAATCCTATGTATATCGGGGGAGGAAGACATTTAAGAAGCAAATCACGTTTTGCGATTGAGAGGTAATAAATACTGAGGTTAAGTGGTCTCTAATCGATCTTTATTACCGTGCTACGTGCCTACTAATGTTCATCCTTTTTTTTCCCTCCTCAAGTTACGTCTTTTCTATTACGTGTCATATATTTTCATTAGGACTTTTTTCTTCTTCTTCCTTTAATTAACTCGTTACGCCCGTGACTCTATATATCATCGTAATTCAACTTTATTGAATTTCTAAATGACACGCGGCGTCCTAAAATAGTAGGGTCAAAAAAGGTAATTCATCTTCGACCTTTTGTAAGGATATACGATGATAATTCTTCTGTCGTCACTTTAATTGTTTGTGGAAAATGTAAATTGTTCTAAAAAGTGTATTTAACAGTTATATACTTGTTATATAAGTTTATAATAATGTTAAGTGGGAATGCACTTAGAAAATGAATTCTAGACTTATTATTACATCGATTTTTATTAAACAAAATTTAGTAGCTTTATTTGTAATGTCATTTTGCACTCAAACTGTTAAAAAAAATTAAAAATTTTAGGGAATAATATATGTTTATGCAAATACTACGACTACCAGTTGTTTTATGATTTTTTTTTTTAATATTACTTGATTGCAGAAAATAGCATCAACAAAGTCATTAATATAAATAGCTGCAGCCCAAAAAAAACCATCAAAAACAGATGCATTAATCTTTGCCCAATGAAAATTTGTTGATAATGAAAATCATAAACAGCAAGTATCTCTGATAATAACGACTCCAGATTTTTTCGTCGCCAGAAACTTTGCGTCCATAATTAATTTTTCATTGACAATAAACAACGTATTTAAAATTATCTTAATAACATTAAACAATTGAAATTGATATATAACTTTTGCATAAAGTTCAGTTTCAGGAACACTAATCAACAAATTATCAACTATCGCGAGAATATTCTACAACCAAAACTATATACTATTTCGGGAATTTAACTAAAACATTCTCTCTAAATATTAATTAATATTCTCAAACTACCCCGACAACAATGCAAAATTTCTTCTTTGACGCAATTTCCAGTTTCCAGCTACACCAATATATACCTACATAAAATTACCTCGATTTCGTATATATATTAAAAAAGCAACATAAAATACAATCTACTACAAACTTATACATCCCTCTTCGACAAAACCACCCTTCAAGAATTAACAAAAAAAAGGAACTTCCTTACCCTCACCGCCTATATATATATATATATATAATGCCTACGCTTAATTAAAAGATTCGGTAGCATTAGCGTCGCAAGCCTCAGGCCACACGGCCGTCATAGGCATTAGCGGGCCGAAATAACCGTATATTTTTTGTTCACCCTCTCTCCCACAGGCATACCGGCAGAGATCGATATACATATATATATACACGCACAGCAGCGGGGTTGCTCCGAAGCCAGAAATTGGAATCGCCTAATTCCGCGGGTTGTTTAATTTGCATATGCGAGAAGCGACCGGCTTTGCGTGGAATGATTTTTTCCTTAAAATAAAATTGCCACCGAGAGAGAGAGAGAGAGTGGCTTCGTAAAAAAAAAATAAAAAGGCGAGACAAAGAGTGCGAATTTTAATTCTGGGTCAGCCAGCCGCCCTCGGAGATTACGTGGCTGCTGGAATTACATTTTAATTTCATTGGCCTCTCACGGCCGTCTTTCTCTGTATGTGTGTATGTGTATGTGTGAGTACATGCGGCTACGCCAAATTTCCACGCGGCTGCGAAACCGCTAACGCTCGGAATTCAACCTTAGAGTGGATCGCGTCTAGTATATATATATATATATGTATATATATTCTCGTATACTCTTGTTTGTTACAGAGCGAGGATACTATATACGTTGAAACACGCGTGTGTGTGTTGGACGTGAAATTCGCTTTGCTCTCGGTGACTGTTTTCGAAAACGAATACAACAGTATATAGTGGAAATGCGGCTGTCGTGGTAAGTAGAAACCTTTTTGATATACCTAAAAATAATGGTATACACTTGTCTTCTTACATTTTACAAAATGATTTATTGTTTCAAAGAAAAGACAATCAATTGCATCTATATATACGATAAAATTCATTATATACTTTCACCTTGCCTTACACACCAATATACGTAAATATCAGCAACGAGAAGAGTTTTGCTGTTACACAAACACACATACAAAGAAAAAACCATAAGCCTACCCACTTTTCACGAGCCGAGCCCCAACCACATTTAATCTCCGCACTCTCCTGAGAGATAAAGAGCCTCTCGCACGCGCGCAACAACGAAAAAGAAAAACACGGCATCTCCCTCGTAAACCACGAGGAAAGGGAACGAAGGCAAGGAGATTTTTTTTTTATTTACCCCTGTAATTCTCGAGATTTGCTAGCTTGCGAGGAGAGAACCGCGGCGTGTGCGTCTCTCGTATATAGCGTGCCGCGTGCGAAAAAGTCTCGCGTCACGACAACTTAATTGCTTTAATTTCGCGGACGCGCTTGCCGCTTATCAAAACAGCAACGTAGTTATATGTATATACGCGGGTGCACGTCGTCGCGCATTTGTCGTCGTTTCTGCGCTGCCAACGCCTGAGGTAAGGTGTCTTATGAATAAATATGGCCTTTTCTTTCGTCGCTCCGAGGTCCCGTCGTGCGACTGCGTGTGGGTATATACGTGTAGAAAAGGCGAGTTTCTTCTTTTTAACGAGATTAGTTCGAGATCTTTGCGGGATTTTGTATATATACGCGTGACCTACCGGTTCAAGTAGATATCGATTTTTTTTGTATGTTTTTAATTTAATTAGAAAATGGCAGAGATAAACAGTATACATGCGAGTAAACACAAATATTTGTCAGGTTGTATATTCAGTGTCTGAATAGACATATTTTTCTGCATTTTTTTGCGTTGTTATTCTTATACTGTATAGATGTGTCTATATTTTGTTGTTGTAAAATTCTATACGTAAACGGCTTTATATATATATGTACGTATAATTTGGATGAAAGAATGATAAGACAGTTAGTTTCTTGATTAGATGCCCTGCCCTAAACTGAAAGTAGGGGGAAAGAGTCAATAACAGTTTACCATGAATATCGTAAAGATAAAAGGGAGAAGCGAAAGAAAGGAAGAAAGACAGTTTCGCCTTTCTCTTTCTTTCCACTTATCCTTTATTAGATTTCTAAACGAACAACGTATCACTCGACATGTATTACATTTTTCCTCGCAATATCCTCAATTACCATTCACTGTGTCTTTATCTTTTTCTTTTTGTTCAAAAGAAATTTTATTTTGCAAACGATAAGATCCTATATATATATATAGTATCTTATACAATATAGGAAACAAAAACAAAGTTATCAAGGTATACAATTGTTTATCGGAAATATTGAGAAAAAAAAAGAAATTCATTCCAATCTCGCATGAAATTGGATAAATTTTATTATATATATTATACATTCAGTCAAGAAAATTTCGTCACTGCGGCGTTTCGCAGAAATTCATCTGTTCAAAATGCAATCATCGCGAATAGGGGCAAAATTTTCCGAGTTCTCGCAGTGAACGAGCACAGTTTTCTATATATATAGGACGGAGAAAAAGTAATGTAAAGTAGCTTTAAAAGAGAATGTCTCTGCCAACTATGAAAGAAAATTTCGTCATTACAGAACTGCTTTACTACGGAATAAAAATGTTTCAACTAAGGAATTTCTCTCTTTCTCGGAATACGATCGTTCCCTTTATAGGTCAAAGTATCATTTCTTTAACTATAATATAATTTCTCCCTTTCCCTTACTAAAACCCACCCCTATATACAACCACTTAGACGACAGAACATCACCGTATAACCCCCAAAATCTAAACTGCAAACACGATTTCCAAATTAAACAAATAAAGACGCGCAAGCTATCCACACACACACAGAGTATTATAGCTATAAATTTTCCGAGAAAGTGATCATCGCGTCGTCGTTTCGGATTGACGGACGCCTCGTAAATTATACCCGCGCCTATAGTCCTCGAACGTGCGTGGCCAGCAGCAACGATACACACACGTGTGTGTGATGTGTTATATATATGTGAGCATACAAACGCACATGTGGCGTGTACATATCATGATATATATATATATATATATATATATATGTGTGGTTCCGTTGACGGGCGACCTGTCGCGCAAGTGCAATCGATTTATATATAGAGCTTTTCGTAAAACGCCGATGTCTTCTTATATTTTTTCTTTCTTTCTTTACGATGTTACGTCGGGTTTGGTAACGCTATTAACGATACGGTATTACAAATATATTAACATAATGTATACACAGATATATTTTGATTTGAATTAATTTTTTTTTTGTTTATATGTGTGCAAATCTCATAAACGCTGCGCAAAACTTCGAAAAATGGACTCAAAATTTTTTTTTCAACGACACCTTCTAAATTAGGTTTTTCTTGTTGGTTAGAGTGTCTAGAAAAGATATCTGTTGTTGAACAAAGTCCATCGAAGGGTATCATTTATCTGGGATCAATTGTTTAAAAATGATTAAAAATAGCTGTAGTTTAGTTCTAAATCATTTCACCAAAAACAACTTAATACAAAATTTGGAAAAAGAAAATAAAACTAAAGAGCGAGAGCTTTCCAAATCTTTTTTCATGTGTATTTTTAGTTCAACTTTAAACTCACGTAACTTTTGAAGGATTCAACATTTTCTAATTCTGAAAAAAGATCTTGAAAGTTCTCGCTCTTTAATTTCATTTTCTTTTTTTTCAAATGTTTTATTAAGTTGTTTTTCGTGGAATGATTTAGAACTAAACTAGAGCTATTCTTAATCACTTTTAAACAATTGATCATTGGTCCCAGAAAAAAGATACCCTTCGATGGACTTTGTTCAACAACAGATATCTTTTCTCGACACCCTAACCAACAAGAAAAACCAAATTTGGAAGGTATCGTCGAAAAAAAATTTTTGGATCCATTTTCTGAAGTTTCTCACAGCGTTTGTGAGATTTGTACATATATATACATATGCATGTCGAATATCAAATATTAAATTATCCAAGCAAAGCGGCAATTATTAAGTACAAAAGCGGCGAAGGGACGGGTCGGAGGGAGATGAAAAGCCATTGGTCGGAAAGGGCGATTCACACTCCAGCAGACAGAGAGCGAGTGAGTTCCAGTCCTCTACACGACGTGCAGGTGTCGCGGGCGGCAGTCCGCCGTTGCGCTCCCGCGCGGCGTGTCGCACTGCGGCTGCACTCTATCTCTCTCGCTCTCCTCTTTCACATTTCACCCTCTCTCTATATATATATATACATACACACGTCGCAGGCTCGCCCTTCCATATACATATACGCATACACGCATTCACCCACGTATAGTATAGTATATAGATATACTCCCATATATATATATGTGTGTGTATGAAAACTCGTCGACGGAGAGTTCAAAGGACGCCATAATTGCCAGGGATATGGCAGCGCGCGGGCGTGCGTGCGGCGCGCTTGACTTTTTCTCGCGCGCGCACGCGGGAGCTTGAGAGAGAGAGAGAGAGAGAGAGAGAACCCTCTTTATTTCGCGCACGCGCTCGTTTATGACGGTAATTACTGTTTGCCCTATACACCACCACGCGCGTGTCGTAAGAGAGAGAGAAGGGAGAGAGTACGATGGTATAGTGCTTATAGTGGATCTTGTCTGTTTTTTTTTTTGGTAGGGGGTCAATTTTTTGGGGGGTTTTGAATGGTGTGATTTGAGGGGATGGAGGTTGGATTGTGGATGGTAGATAGTGGTAAACTTGGGGTTACATGGTTTTTGAGAGAATAGGCAGGAAAGTTATAGATAATAACATGGTTTCGTTTTGATACACATAATACTCAGATAGAGTATAATGAAGGCTTTATGTAGCTGATTTGTTATTTTTTAAACTGTAGAAAATAGCAAGGATAAAATAATCAAGAGTATATTACAACTGTTGATATTTACAGAAAAAGGTATAGAATATTATCTCGAACGAAGAGCATCACATCCTTTGTCTGTTACAATGAACACGTACTACATATATATACGAGCAAAAGTGCACATCAAATTCAAATTATAATAAATGCAAAATGCATTGTATTTTCAATTACTTTTATATGCGTACATTGCCGTTCCTGTCATGAGCTTTATACATTTTTCTCATATATATAAACGTTATATACGTATACATACACAACAGCGACGCGCGCGCTTGCGCTGTTAAAGCGATGCACTTAAATTTTAATTTATATTTTAAAAGAGCTTTCGCTGGTATTATCATCATTAATATACATTATAATAAAATACGCGCGAGCGTAATAATAAAAACAAAAAAACAGAAAAAAAGTGATTTAAAACGTAAATCTCGTTCGGCGGCGAATAAAATGAAATCCATGTTATATGTATCGAATCGACATGAGCGTGAAATCCGATCGATCGAAACCATCCTCAGCGTTTAAAAATATCATTACAATAAAAGGCAACGATCCACCAGCGAGGGTATAAAAAGGGGAGGAGGAAGTTCCTGCAATTAATCAAGCCATTACCGCGTGCGGCGCCTCCTTTTTTTTATTCCTCTCTCATACTCACACACACGTGAACGTGTCAGCTGCACATTGTACGTCGTCTGCGTCTCTCGGTTTCGGACATACGCGAGCGCGAGAACACGTATATAATACGTCAAAAGTCGAGATGACAGACGCGAATAATTTAATTTGGCTGCGATATCGCCTGTGTTTGCAATGTAGGGTATACGTGAATTGTTAACATGCCTGTACGCAAGATCGCGTGTATATTATTGATTGTGATATTACGTTAATAAGCGATGTAAAAACGGTTTGTTCAACGGTGTCATGCACGATGAAACAAAATGATGTGATTGTTCGATTACAATTGGGCCGTTTACAAATGTAATTTATGGTGCCTGGAAGTTGGTTATTGAATGTTGGAAAATTTCAAAGATTTTAAATTCTTGATTTTTGTATAATATGGTTTTTTATAATAATATTATTTTTAATAAAGGTTTTATGTATTTTAACTTGACTATCGAAAATGAATTGAGGAAAACGCTTTTTTCTTGCCTCTTTCTATGATTTGTTCATTTTCATATTTTTAAATCTATTTTTTTGTTCAAGGAGTCGAGTTTTTCGATAACTATATCGAATAAAATCTCCTTGTTCATTGATGAATTTTTTGATAAATTTTTTCAAAACTACAAAAAAAGATATTAAACGAGAACCTCTTTGTGATTTTTAAAAAAATTTATAAATTATATACGCATACCATGAAAATTAATAGCATTCGAGGAAATATTTTAAAATGTTAAAAGCTATTAATAATGATCGAGCGCTGTGAAAATTCTAGGAAAATCGATAAAAAGTTATTAAAAAGCAATTAAAAAATATGAACGCATCCCAATCTTGATATCTCTTCATCATTTCTAATAAACATTCATATTTTTTTAAATTCAACAGTTCTTCGTAAGTTTTCATATATTTTTATACTTCATACAAAATTTTTTGCCAGTGTGCTTGTGACGTGATCAAAATTTAATGAATTTTCTACGTATTTTTTTTTTGAAACATGAAAATCCCTCATTATTATGGTAATATAACGAACTAGGTTCAGAAATATGAAAAAGCTGCGTCTCTCTATAATTTATTAAAAATAAGTTGATCTTTACGTCTGTTACCGTGGACTACCAATACGCAAATATTTTCCAGTAACAGTTGTAAATAAATTGTAACGATTCTTATAAAATCTGATATATACAAGCCTATATGTACTAACTACTCTATGTATTTCTGAAAAAAATATGACGAAAAACTGAGAAAGAACACGTAAAAATGAAGTGCAAAATTTGTACCCACACATGAGCGCAGACACGGAAAAAAATATCAAAATAGTGATCGATTTTTATTCCAAATATCCTAAACCATGCTTTTAATCATATTTCTCTGATAAATTCTTTACCTCTACCCTTTGACTTCCTTTTTGAAAAATTTAATAAGTATTCCATTGCAGATTACATTGTTCATAACAACCCAATACCATCGTAACCATCATCCCTGCATTTTTCTCTCACATCTTCCAGTACATACACATCCGATACCTTTGTTTACTCGACTGCAAGAAATCGAAAAAAAAAAACAGAGCAATACATTATCATACTGTACCAATACTCCGATGCTCTCTCGCACAAGCTATCAATAGCCTCTATACAACATTATACTCCCACTCCGCACCACCTCCCTATATATACGCACTTTAAATAAATTATCTTCCTCGTGTATATCGTCTCCTTTCTCCAAACGCGCCACGACTCCGACGCTATATACGTATACGAACTTTGCACGAAATTCACCGGAGCCTTTGTATATTTCTTCCCTCGACTTCTACAGCTCTCGACGAAATAAAACTTTGCCGTTCGCTCGCTCGCTCGCTCGCGCCACTTTGCGCTTTTTTTTCACCAGGAGGAGAGTTTCAAACTAGATTTTTCGCGAGCTCGAGCTTTTTCCCTCTTTATCTTTCGCGCTTCCGTTTTCTTCGTGTTTTTTTGTCCCCCTCTCTCTCTCTCGTTTTTTTGTGCACTCTTGCACCGATGTGTCGTCATGGCACGGCAGCGAGTGTGACTCTGTGCGGGCGCGCTCGAGTTTGTAAATCGTCGAGGAGAGAGAGAGGTGGAATGCGAAAAGAGCCGAGGGTGTTTAGGAGCTTGTTACCGCGCTGTGTTTAGGGGGGCAACTGAAAATGGAGATGTGTATGGGCGCGCTTACTGCCACTTTTAAGTGCTTTATGAATATTATGTAAGTATATGTACGAGGAGGAGAGACATTTTTTTCTCGAGTGGACTTTTTCTTTTAGTGGAGTATGGTTCAGATTGTCGCGGGTGTTCTCGACTATTTTTAATAATTTTTTCTTTATAATCTATGATGTTTGGTTCTTTCTCATTAGTAGCGATTTTTACATCAGAAATATATAATAAATTCACTATTTAACGCACGTCACGCTCAATTTTCGTCTTCAATTCATAAGTGTCGTGTCACGGCACACTTACTATTTGATTTTACCGTGTTTTCGTCGATTATCAGAAGCGTTTCTCATTTGCGTGACGCAAAGCTAAGCTGTTAAAGAAAACATATACGCGATGAAAATCTCACGAATCACATAGCCGTTGATTTATCAATAGCTGTCGAAAGTGTGATTTATTTGACATTATTCATATTTTTTAAAGTGGGAATGAAAAATTTTAAAAATAATCTTTTGAAATAAAATGTCCGACGTAATCATGTTTCCTCTACTGAAAGTTTTCATCGTACCTGCCGACCATTAACGCATTAAAATTTTTAATATTTTTCAAATCTTTGTGTATCAAACTACTCATTGTCAGTAATATACTACAACTGCATAGGTAATACAATTAATAATCATTACACCGAACCCTTAGCAAAAACCAGAAAAAAAGTATTAATAAATCCCTTCTCCCATCACCACACCTCACTCGCTAAACAATTTTTCCCACTCTTTCCCCCAACACCTCGAAACCACAACGATACGTTTATATCCATCAAAATTTTTTTTTTTCTTTCTACACCCATCAGTAACACACGCGTACTCTCTCATCTTTTACAAACACACGTATATCGACGGCAGGTCGGCCGGGACTGCGCATATATATATATATACATACATATGCATAGCGAAGGCGGCCCTGGGGATAAACGGGATTATCGGGACGCTCGTACAGCGAGCAAAGACCGAGACGACGGGGGTATAACGATAAACTCGTTTGGGGCCATCATCGTGCGCACGCCTAATTGCCGTCGTCGCTATGGGTTATCAGTGTATAAGTAATTGATCATTGCGACTTGGTTTATATACGATTCTTTTCTTTATCAAAATCGTTTAAATTATTTACAATAATATATGAATAATATGCGAGAGCAAACCAACTATTGTTGTTTCTTTAACAAAGCTCTATAGGCTACAATAATAGTTAGTTTTGCCGTGGAACAAAAAATTTTTATAAGGTATATAACATCAATGCGGGAACGGCAAATAGTTCGTTTTCAAAGTCAACAGAGAAACTACGGCAAAGGAGAGAGAGAGAGAGAGAGGGTAAAATTCGAAAAAGTACACGTCGCTTCGCAAACAGCCAAGATTTGGTTAGTAAAATTCGGCTGTTTGCTTAGTTAAGTGCCCTCAACCCCTCTCTACCTCACCTCTCCCGCGCACTCACCCCACCTCCTCCAACCTCCGACGCTCTTTCGTGTTGACTCGTACTCCGGCGCTTATTCCATAATGCATAATATGAAAATTCGCCAAGAAAATTTCGACGAATCGCCGCGAGACTACCACGACGACGCGAGCTAAAGTTTTCCTTTGGTATATATATAGTTTGATTAAATTTAATAAAACAAAAAGATCTGTTTTATAATTAAAATCCTATAATAATAAAATGTAACAACTGGAACCACAGCAACATATATATATATATCTATATAATCAAGCTATATTAAACAATACATATATTCCCGTGATGCTCATCAACGCGCATGACACGTCCTCTACCCCCGTCATCTCGTCGGATTTTCACCACCACCGCTGCCGCCGCCGCCGCCGCCGCGCCGCAATAATAATTTCCAAGCGAGCTCCGCCCTCCCACCCGTATGATGCCTCTATATATCTACATCATCCCCACACACGTGCCGTTTTGAACCTTCTATATACCCACAAACATCCACGCCCCCGGCAAACGAAGAAAAAAGAAAGAAAGAATGCCGGGTGCAGAACATCATGCACACACAGATACATGTCTGAACTTACCGGTGAATTCGTCCATGTCAGTTATGTATACGTATATACAGTTCGTCTTCGCCTCATGTGGCTCGGCCTTGAACAGCATTTCTCCTCGTCCGCTTCACTCGCGTTAATATCTATATATATATAGTTCGGTTGTCTTTATCTATACACCACTAGCGAATATATAATTATACTTCAGCCTATATACTCTCTCAATAATCACAAAAAAAGTCAGAGTCAAAGAGAGAGAGAGAGAGAAAGGTAACCGAAGAGAAAATCAAAGTCCAACAGGAGAGTTGAGGACCGACTGATGCGTAGTCGCCCGGTCGAGCGCGTTGATGCAACTGAGCCTTCCGCTACGGGTGCACTGGCCTCGCAGCTCCTCTTCCTTCTCGTCCTCCACCTCATCCGCCACCACTACCACCATCCCCTCCATAAAGAAGAGGGGGTGAACTGTTCGTATAACTCTCTCTATATATATATATATATATATATATGTAGGTGCAGCTAGATGCACCGACTACCATATATATATATAAACGGAGGGAAAAGTAGCCGCACGACGAGGCAGCTCGCGTCAGACTGCAGGGTGTCACCCTCGCGGGCGATTTTCATCCCCGCGCGCTCTCGCTCTCTCACTGTACTGATCATCGTATCCCTACTCCCCGCGTCTGCGCGTACGTACTTTGTGTCTACTACGACTGCGCGGAACTTATATATAGATATATATATACACGCAGCAGCAGCAGCAGCAGCAGCCGATAAACATACTTTGGGGGGATGATTTCTGTGTGTGTTATATATGTGTGTGAGAACTGGGCTTGTTGCGTAATGAGAAGAGCTGCGCGCGACAATGTGAGAGTGAGAGAGATTTCTTCAAGATGTTGGGGACTTCTTCTTTTTTGTTTTCAATAGCTATATAAGGGAAGTTTTTCGAGAGGTCGATGTGTTGTATGTGTGTGTGTGGGAGAGTATTTCGCAGTGGTATTTATTATAGGAGGCAACAGCTGGCCGATGCGGTATTGGTTGGGTATATATATGTGCGATATAGGGTGGCGGAGGTGCCGATATTATGTTGATATATGTATATATAACGGATTTTTTAAGTGCTGCTGGGATTTTTAGTTTATTTTTTTGGATAACGCGGTACCGTGCGCGCTGTAGTTTAGTGCGGAATTGCTTGAATTGGTGGTTGCTGTGTTTGGGTGTATAAGTAACGTTATGGTTAATATTCGTATTTTAGCATTGGTATTAGTATTAGTATTTTATTTATTACATAATTGTAAAAAAAATGGTTTATAAATAGAAGTATATATAATAATACATATACAAAGATAAAAAATACATATGGGAATACATTGTTACAACAATATTAAATATTTGATAATAACTAATTTCAGTCCTTTTAAATTACTACTTTTATGAAATATCATAGTGTAAACTTATAAAGCTAGTAAGTCAAATATAGATTAAAAATAAAGTAAAATAATTTTAAATGACTAGAAATTAAATTGACTGGGATATTTGTACAACTATATCATATGAATAATATAATTTGTTACTGACATTGTCAGATCGTTAATTGAGTTACAAAATTAACACATTTCTCATATACTCTTGACACTCACGTTAATAAATACGTTCGTACATATACAACCGTGTTTATAGGACAATACATATACTGGTACAACAACTTAATTGAGGTTGTAAACCGACAACTACTCAGTTACATAATAGTAGATTAAATTCAAAGATAGTTTCTATATGTCAAACTGTCTTGTGCGAACAAGTGAATGTTGATTGAAGTGCATTTAATCAGCAGCTTTAATTTCCTTATTTGGTATCAATAAGCAACTTTTAGCCTGTTTTCCTGTAAATATTTATAAAAAATTTCATTTATACAATATAGTATTATATATCGTATAAATTAAATTTTATCTACGATAGATCCGATTTCTCCGGTAAAATTCCCATTCCGTAAACAGCTTATAAAATAATTTGTGCAAAACAACAATAAAAAAAGCATCACAAGTTTCATCATTGCAAATTTCAAACTAAAATATCAAAGAAAACTTTATTTGCCGACATCACTATACCCGCGCCTTTGAAAAGGTCTCTCTCGCTGTCGTGCTCTACTAAACTAAAAATAAAAAAAAAAAGGAAAAAAAGCGTCGGAAAAATAGCCAGGGACAAGAAAAATACCAAGGACCGAAGAAGAAGAAGAAGCTCGCGTTCTCTCAACCTCTTTCTAGTAGAAGATGAAGACGAAGTGCTACGACATGGGTCAAAGAGCGTACAGGACCTAACTTCCCTCTCTCTCTCTCTCTCTCTCTATACGTCTTCCTATCTTTGTTTGAGGTGCGAAGTGCAGACGCTAAGATATAGGGAACCGTCTGGAATTTTTCAGCTTCACGAACGTTTCTTTCTCTCTTCGTCTCTCATGTATATTACTTTTTGAAGTATGGGTTGCTGAACCGGCAAGTATATATATAAAAATGATGCGAGGAGAATCGAAACGATATACGAAATATTCCATATGTTAGAAACAACTTTTTTCATATATCCTTCTCTATTTCAGCTAAGTATATATAATATACATTAAAAAATATTATAGAAAGAAAATCAGAATAATGATATATATATCAACGTATTGCGCAATGCATAATAACGAAGAGAACTATCTCAGGCGAAATGAGCAGCAGCAGCAGCAGCAGCACACACGTCGAGGTGTGCGACATACGAGGCGTGAAAACGTACGTACGTCGACGACGTGCCGTCGCACATATACCCACATACATATACGTGTACAATAATGCCGTCATTCGCCTCGTCGGTGTTTAATCGCGTTCAATTGTTCCCACGTCGCATACTACCTTACTCTCTCTCTCTTGTCTTTCCGTGCTTCTTCTTAGCTCCTTCGCTCTCTTGTCTCTTTTCATCGTATATATATATATACAGGGCGCGCGAGCGCACAGTCCGCGCTTAAGTATGATTAATATCGAGGGGCTGAAGAGTGCTTCAATTAAAAAGCGCGCGGACTGAAATAATTAGTGGACGGGAAGAAAAGCTATATAGGGCAAAGGTTTCGCTTTGTTGGGTTTCGTTAGATAGAGGGAGAGGTGAATGTTCGATTTATTGAACTTACACTTGTCGTTTTTTTATTTTTTTATCTTGGAAGAAATATTTGGAAGATTGAAGTCTATGCGTATTTTCGAGAAATTAACTGTGTTAGTAATCAACTGATAAGTTTAATGATTCATATTTAAAATGGTTTGATAATGTAACTAAGAAAAATACGTTACTGTACATTGGATAGTAGATTGAAGAATTAATAAAACTATAATGTGTTAGTATTACATAACTGAAATGACTATAAATTATAATAACTGAATTATGTTATGGAAAACCACATTTTACAGAAAATTTAACTTTATGTCATAATTTAATGTTCACTATATACCTGCGGAAATAATAGTTCTTACCATTATTGTAAATTTAACAATATTGTATAATAATTAACAAAAACAAGAATGGCCGTTACTAGATTTTATTTTATTTTTTCACAAGTATTTCTATATTATATGGTTTCGTAAACATGGTATATATTAGTTCATGTTGATAAACACTACGTATTTACATTTGCACCCTTCTCTGGATAAAAAATTACGCGAACTCAAACGAAATTTGTGTAACTAAACAGTAGCTTGACTATACTGTGTACACCGCAAAATTATTTCAGTAAACTATTTGACCTCCAGCTCTAGGAATTTGTCAAGTATAGTGGTTTATTTCAATCATTCAGAATATATGGAAATATCATTGTCTAAGCCATGGCGTAAAGTTTTTCTTTTATGTTGTTTGTCTATTATTTATAAAATTATAGAAAGAGTAGTATTTCCATTAGAATCACATGATCTACCTATATTTTGCCAACTTTGCAGCAGTATCTAAATTATACAGTATAGTTTGTGAAATCATTTAAATAAATAGCAAAAGAGTGATTACCCTAAATGCGCTAAAAGTTCAAAGTTAATAGATTACAATCCCATATAAAAAAATAAAACCAGATTTGTTTATATTGAATATTCATTTAAGTTTGTTCTTATTTAATAAAATCTCTAAAAATTATATTTAATCCCTGAAGGATCTCATCTTGGGTACTTGCTGTTTTTTGTTTATATAAATATAACTTATAATGTTCTGTATCAAATCCATACAGATTTTAATACATTCAGATGAAGAAAATTTAATCTGAGAAAAATTATATTGTAACATTTATTATAATTATTGTAACAATTACTAGATTTTACATTAATTTTCATACACAAATCCTCTATGAACGTTTTATTACGAATGTATGATAGTTAATTAAAAAATTATTTATATACAGTTTTCAATGTTTACGATAATATTAAATAAATCTAATAAAAATGTATTCAAATGTACTATGAATTCTCTTAAAATTTATCAAGAGTCAAAAATAGGAACCTATTAGTATGAAAGTAACTGAAAACTTTCTCAAGTATCCGCCTGCAAACACCGTGGAATAAATTTTTACTTTGCCTCTCTCTTATGCTACATATATTGACAACATTACTTCCACATGATTTCATAGATGTCACTACAATTACATATTTTTACAAAAATGCGTATTTGCAATTGAACTATAACAGTCCTCAAATTTTGAAGCTTTATACAAGTATGATTGCAGAAAACTGTAATTTTCAATTATGTCGCATTCGTACATTATTTACAAGATTGTATTGTAACGATCAAAATTATTAATTGGTTTATATATATGCTTGTAACGATTATTCAAAAATTAAGTTGAAGGGTCGATTCCCTTATTCACTTCGATTTTACCGCAATCTATAAGAGAATATCTGGATTTTACTCATCCATAAGTAGAATGAAAAGACAGTGGAATTTACTACCCGGTACGGTGACCAGTAAACCTATTGTTCTCTCTTTTAAATCAGTCATTTCCTCTTTTTGAAAGGCATATTGTCTGTATGTCTATACTCTTGATTCATTTATTGTTTCATTTTCCGTATTATATTAATTACAATACTCTAACATACTGTATCTATACGAGGGCCTCATAGCCCATTTAATATGAATAAACAAATAAGATTAAAAACTTCTAGAACCTTTACATAAACTTTTCCTCTATTGGTTACTACTTACCTGCCTTACAATTGACTTGTTCTACTTCAAATTAATATGGTCATTATTCGTACTTCGGTAGCACGATAGCCCATCATTTACCTTCGGAACAATCGACGTTATATTCAAGTATAAAAATAAAAAGCTACTGCACCTCGGTATAAAGCACCTTTGCCTATCGCCCATTACATCGCATGCAAACGCCTCAATAAAGCCTCTCAGTCTAAACTATTCTCTCTAAAAAAAAAAAATAAAAAAGAAGAAGTCAGCGCGAGCCAAAGGACCGTAGCTTACTGTAGATCCAGAGCGAACGAGCGAATTAAGAGAAAGTTTCTCGCTCTCTCTCCTAATTAATGGACCTCGTTACGAGTTTGTATATAGTCCTACACCGCGCAAAGGACACACGACTTAATCTCGCGCGTCTCACCTCCAGTCAAAAACAAGCGGCCCGTTCGAAAATCCAACCTCCACCGAGCGCGCCAGCTAATTTCGCAAGATTAGGCCTATACTACTACTACCACTACAGCACCACTATTCTACCTACCCACATATATATCCTTCCACCCATTTTGGCCCTTTTCCCGCCACCTTCTCTCTCATACAACCCGCACCGCGACGTCGCTAATGCGCGAGCCGAGCGGTTATCGTTTGGCCCGTGTTACGAAGCCTCCTCTTTTTACCCTGATTTCCTCTAATTCCGTTGGCTCGCGCAAAAGGGGATTCCCCTTATTTCCTCGTCACGTCTCGCGTATAAGAGGGGAGAACGAGAGAGACTATACGCGATTCAAAGTTACGGGCTAGAGTAGAAGGTGTTACGCGGCGAGCAAGCGGCGACGTTATACACTTTTCTAGCTAATTTCCCGTGTTGGCAAGCGTCGCGTATATACGTCGCGGGGTTGCGGGCTTATTATAAGATAGGATAGTCAGACGCGCGCGTGTGCAGCGGTGAATTCGTTTCGCGTAGGGACGTTTTTCAGGAGATTGCGCGACGAGGATCGTTTGCTTTTAGATATATATATATATATATATGTATACGCTTCGCAAGTTTTTATGGCCTGTGTAAACTTGTCGACTATACTCTAACTCGAGAGGTTTAACGTAAAGTTGAGATATATTTTGAATATATATTATGTAACCTATATGCACTTTATATTATTTTATTTGTTTATAAGATTATATCTGTGGATTCCCGGTATAACTATGTATCTGTAGGGTACTTGTGATGATTTGGAGAAAATCGAGTTTTTAATTTCGCATGGATAAAATCCAAATAAATGAGATTAAATGCAGCACTGTTTATATGATTTCATATCTGAATGACACATTTTTTACAATAATTACTGAACAAATTAGTGATCATATCTCCAAAATCGACTGTTACTTATGTGGCTATTCCGGGAATGAGAAAAAATTAATAACGATGAAAAAAAACAACAGAAAGGGTAACAATTTTTTTTTAAATGTAAAAGGATAAAATAAAAAAATTATTGGATAAAATATTTATCTAAAAAAGTATAGTTATACGGTTTTCCGGGAATCATTCTTAAAATAGGTGCAGATGTAGTGTTTTCACTTTTCCTTGTGCTTATTCTAGAAAAGGAGCCTATTTTATCAATTTCTGTTTCGATTACATGACAGAGAACTATTTAAAACTACAAATAATTGCATAAAATCAATTTTCGAATACTTTCCACATAGATATCTGGTTATTCCGGAAACCCACCGACATAAAAATTACAAATCACTATATAACACTATACATTTCAACGTTTCACATATCTAATCGAAGCAAATTTTGAAAAATGCCTCCCCACAACCCGAGTATAATGTACAGCTCGAAAAGAACTTTGAAGCTCTCCAGAGCGACTCGAGCGAGGGAAAAAAAAGCGACGGTGGGAGGGAAGAGATCGCACGGTAGGCGAGAGAAAGGCGACGGCGGCTTATCCTAATTGCCGGTAATAAAAGCTTTTTATCGGGAAACCTCGCCTCCTCCCGGGGCGTCGTCGTCGTCCTATCGCTGTGTCTGCTCTCAGAGCTGCCCGCGGCTCTGCGAAATAACGCGATTGTCCGCTCCGGTCACTCTCTGTTGGCGTTGGAGTGAGAACAATCTAATATCTCGCACGTTGCACAAAAGTGCTAGGACGTACTGCACGCTTCTTTCGGCCTTACACACGGTGACGTGCGTTGCTGTAAATGCAATAACGCTGGTCTTAACTATTTCGAGAAAAATCGGGATGTTCTAACGTAGATATAGTGAACGGTGTGGATATATGTGCTGTGTCACTGTGCTGAGAGTATTGAAAAAGTATATATATAAGCTTTTGATGGATTGGAGATGGAATGATAATTTAATGGTGACGTTAAAGAATACGAATATTTTAGTAATTAGGTTCAAAAATGGGTTAATGCTTTTTATGGTAGTTATGTAGAGCGGTTTACAATAAAGATATAGAATATATGAAGTTGACAATTAAAATGAAATAATCAAAGGAGGAGTTGATTAAAAATCCCTAATTGTTCATTGGTTAAGGAGAATTGAGGTGTTCAATATTTTTGTATTTATATTTTACTAGCTATATATACCTCGCTTCTAACGTCACTCGGCAATACAAAAATCTTTTTAGCCCCTTTTTCAAAATTTTATATCAATTATTATTTCTTATACAACCCTTTATACACATGAATTATTGGGCAAAGACGGAAAAACGGGCTGACTGACGAATAGACGGACGGATATTTCTTAACGCATTTCTTAATGCATTTCTCAACCTCTTTTTGATTCTTTTTAACCCCTTTTAAACCCTTTACTTAACTCTTTACTTACCCTCCTGGGTAAAAGACAGAGAGGACCGGCCAGATGGACAGGATTTTTAATATTATAATAGATATTAGTTTGTGGCACCTGTTTAAAATATGAAATACTGGATACTGGTACTGTACAACCAGATCTTTGACTTGACATAGATTTTCGCAGTAAAAAGTACCCCCAAACATAAAATGTAATCGAAAATTCTAGGGGGTTGGAAATTCGAGATTCGCATATGACGTCACAAGTTGTATCTAAATATGTAGCACCCGTTTAAATCCAATTTCAAGGACTAGTTCATCATTATACCATTCTGCTGGTACCGAAATTTCATAATAAAATCATCAGCAAAAGTTCGTTTCATAGTATCCTTACTTTTAGCGAAATGGTACTCCCTAAAGTTGAATTAGTGAAATTTGCACCACCATTTCAATTAGTGGAAAAAACTACTAATTTATTAGTGCATATTTACTATTTCATTTAATTTGTATTTTCTACTAATTTGATTAATAGTTTGTTTAAAATATGAAATACTGGATACTGGTACTGTACAACCAGATCTTTGACTTGACATAGATTTTCGCAGTAAAAAGTACCCCCAAACATAAAATGTAATCGAAAATTCTAGGGGGTTGGAAATTCGAGATTCGCATATGACGTCACAAGTTGTATCTAAATATGTAGCACCCGTTTAAATCCAATTTCAAGGACTAGTTCATCATTATACCATTCTGCTGGTACCGAAATTTCATAATAAAATCATCAGCAAAAGTTCGTTTCATAGTATCCTTACTTTTAGCGAAATGGTACTCCCTAAAGTTGAATTAGTGAAATTTGCACCACCATTTCAATTAGTGGAAAAAACTACTAATTTATTAGTGCATATTTACTATTTCATTTAATTTGTATTTTCTACTAATTTGATTAATAGTTTTAAAAAAATACTAATCAAATAGTGAATATTTACTAATTCACTTAATACGTAATATTAGATTGTGGCACCCGCTTAAAACTAATTTCAAGGAGTAGTTTTTCATTAAACCTTTCTACTGGTACCGAATTTTCCTAAGAAAAGTAGCGCAAAGAGGTGTTGTGTCCGGTTGAACGGACGGACGGACAGACATTTTGTCTTTCTAATATTATAATAGATTGACTTGTTTAATATATGACGATTTCGAAGGGAATATGACCGATATATCGAAAAAGAAAATTGATAAATAAAATATAATAATAGTGCTATAAAATCAGAATTTGAACATTAATATACTAGGCTATGTATGAAAAATCATAATCAAATATGTTAATTACCTTAAAAACCAAAGTTTAACAATTAGTTTTCCCCACATATAGTAAAACTGAATTAATTATGCATGGCTAAAAATGATATATGCGTTTAAACATATTATAATATCAGTTTAGAATATGGTAAAACACTTAACCAAAACTTATAATCTATAGAACCAATTTTTAAGAACCGTTATCCTCGTTCAACTTTCAGCAAATATTTGAAAAAGTACACATAATATAAAAGGCAATTTTTATACGCTCTTCGAATAAAAGTAATAAAAAAAAGTTTAAAATACTTCGAAGCAGTTGCATCTTGAACCACCAATACTCAGTTGGCTTGTACCACTTAGGCAAAAAAAAAAGAACTCCCATTGCACAGCACCCCCATGTCTCTTATTTTCACCCTCATCCACAGCACCATTTCAACCTACTCTACACCCACCAAACTGCCACATTACAAAGCCCCCATGTCCCGCCTTTCCCCGTGCTGTACGCGTTCACGAGCTTGTTTATTAAGGCAGTTGCGCTTTAATAAGCCAGAACTGACTCTATACACCGTGTTGTTCTTTCTTATTTTTACCCACCCTTCCATCAGTCGCGACCGCTGACCAACTTTTATTAGATTCGCGGACGCCGCACCAACTTGCGTATCAACAAAAATCACGAAGCGGCTTTTCTTCCTTCTTTTTTTTCTTCTTCTCTCTTTCTCTCTGTCCGACGCGCATATAGTAGCAATGGAGAAACCTTTATTGGCCGTACACGCGGCTGGACTGTAATGAACGCTGATTATGCTGTGGTTTATTGCGTGAGCTTTGTACACACCGGAGCGCTGATAGTTCTTTTTTTTTTTTTGTTTCTTGACTCTTTTTTTCGGGACGAGGGGTTTATTACCGAGTCGCGGAACTCGGTGTACTTTACTAGAGAGACTTGCCATGTTTTGCTCTACTCTGTGAGAGAGAGAGAGAGAGGAAGTTTGAAAGCGTCGGTGCGAGAGGAAAATTTTTGAGAAGCATGAAAATTTACGCGAGAAGTTCTTTTAAAGGGGATCAATGTGCTGAGAGTGACGTGTGACTTTAATAAAATGTAATCTGTATAGAGATGAAAAAAAAAATTATATTAAAGGAATGTACGGAAATAATAAAATAGTATAAAATCAACTGTATCGGTGAAATAATAATTCTATTTTTAAGAGAAAATGAAAATTCTACTTTTAGGGAAATGAAGATTCTATATATTTCAAAATGGAAACTTTACCGATATTTTTTAAAGTAAATTGAACTTGCCACTTTGAAGTCGAATCAACTGTCGAAAATGTAAAATTTTCTGATTACATTTTTCCGTGCTTATATATAATGTTTAGTATACATTCCTACGAAAATTAAAAGATGTAACGTCGCAAAATATAAATTACATTTCTAGCTTGTATACGAAAATTATACCACATCTAGCCATTAAATTGAGAAAAATTTATTCTACAATCAATTAATATATTTTAAGCTTGATAATGCATTTCCGTGTTCAAAAACATTAGATTTAAATAATTATAATAAAAACTCCTCAAACTTTGAAAAACAAAAATAGCATTGTATCGCTCAGCATTCTAAAACAATCACCATGCATAAATATATATCAAAAGTCAGAGAGACAGACACATATATATATACGCTTGAAGTTAAAATCATATATATTCGTCGTAGCGAATAAAGTAAACCTACTATACGAAAAGCTACGCGCCAGCATAAACGTGTTAATCTTAAACAATACATTCATCAGAGTAGAAAAACACCTCGCGCTCACAGTTTCCCTCACTACAACCTTATATCTACACACACATATACATACCTATATATATATATAATACAACAAGCTCACGTGCAATTAAAAAAGAAGCGAATAGAACGAAGAAAGACGCATTCAATCTCTCTCTCTCTCGCGCTATATACATATACGCGCACGTGCGCACACGCTGCGAGAATAGCGCGCGCGTGCTGGTCAAACTAATAAAAGCCAGCTTATACACGCGTATACGTTGCGAGTCTTCGCGTCGTCCCCCTGCGTATAGCGAGTGACTATTTTTTTTTTTTGTTCCTCCCTCTCTCTTCGTCGTAACTTTTGGACATTGCCGCGGGCGCGTATATATATATACGGACGAGGAAAAAAAAAGTAGTAGTATACGAAGCGACGCACGCCGCGCGGTGAATACTTATGGCGATAAGTCATATTAGAGCTCCCGCGCCCTGTGTGTTCCCGTGTCTGTATATGAGGACAGAGAGAGAGAGAGAGAGAGAGAGAGAAAAGGAGGGGAGAATTTCTTCTTGTTCTAGTTTGGGATGTTCTTTTTTTTCGGGGCCGTAGTTTTGTCCTTTTCGGTGGAGGGGGACGATTCGTCGTAGGGTGTTTTTTTTATTGTTGTTCTGCGTGTGGATGTCTTGTTTTTGGGAGAGGAGGTGTGTAGCTGAGTCTTTTTACGGGGTACGTGGATGATGGTAAGCGATTATATTAGTTTGAATTAGTTTTGCTGACTTTTTACTTGGAAGTAAATAGTTTGTGATTTTTTTCAGGATATAGGACCAAAGAAAACATTATTAGTGATAAATAATGGGATTGGAGTGATATAGATTGTAGTATTAGATTATTTCGTTACTAAATTAACTATTATGTATTTTTGAAAGGTATTTTATTATAGTTATTTTTCTTGAACTCTTTCCTGTCTGGAAAGCCTGACAATACCATTTTTAAATTTAATCATGAATTCAGAAGAATAATAACGCATTCTAATATTATTAAATCAATATTAAAAGATATGGTCAGACACCAGAAACAAAAATTATAAATTATGAATTTAAAATAGTGTCACATACTTAGCTCCTTGACTGTACAACAGAGCCCGTATAAATACCTAAGTATTTAAAAGATCATTGCGTATATTATCTTGAGAATGACTATATCATTTAAACATTGTTACATTGTATAACAGGTATCAACGGATAGATAGTATGTAGAATAAAGTGGTTAGGCGTATAAGTGGTTAGGTTAATTAAAAATTGAAAAAGAAACAATTTTTGGAATATATCTTTATTTATATCCATTCCATTTATGAAAAATCAACGATAAATCTTGAATTAGAGTTTAAACGAAGCATCCTTAAATATTTATAAAGCTAATTATACGTTATTTATTTTGAATTTAAATCAATACGAACAGATTTACTTGCTGACATACTCTGCTAGTGCAAATAAATATTTATTTAAATACTGGAATAATTGTTTTTTTATAGCTACATCACTTTTATATATGTTTTCTATTTTTTCTTATCATTGCTTTCACAAATATAAACACTATATTTTTAATAGTACCAGTATTATTTTTTGATATACGGACCGTAAAGTACGTAAACATAAATTAATATTTTTTAAAAACCGGTCCGTAAAGTGCGTAGTTTACGTACCGGTATCCGTAAAATCCCAACTTTATGGACTCAAAACAGTCCGTAAAGTATGTACTTGAAGTTTCCATTTTTCCTAATATTTTTTAGCTACGTTATGTAGTTTATGTTCTTCAAAAAAGAAATTCTAGTCATAAAAATTTATTAAATTAATAATGATTTCAATGTATAATATAGCACGGGTCATTCCTTCAGGTTCGTCTAAAACTTGCCTTCGGAGCGCTCCCGCGCTCCTTGATACTGATGAATTTTGCTTTGATTTTGAGCTAAAAATTAATCAAAATTCTGAATTATATATGAATGATATAATCTTATCAATATTAAAGGATCTTTTGCTCCATTTGGAGGTATGTGAATGACAGTGTACACATACAGCTTTGAAAATATTTTTATTGAAAAACTAAGAAAATTTTAC